>CAUYQU010041816.1:0-81232 GCA_963574635.1 Cheracebus regulus
AGATCACAGCTCCCCAGCAATGATTCAAACCAAGATGAAATCTTTGAAATATCAGATAAAGAATTCAGATGGCTGATTATTAAGCTACTCTAAGAGATAAAAGAGAAAGGTGAAAAGCAACATAAAGAATTAAAAAAAAAATTCAGGACATGATTGAAAAATTTTCCAGAGCGACAGATACTATAAAGAAAAACCAATCAGTAGAAATGAAAGACACAGAGAAATATAAAATGCGGGGGGGGGGGGGGGGGGGTTTTTAAAAAAAATAAAAGAAAAAAAAAATAAGGACACTATTCTGACTCAAACCTCCTTCATCGTCTTATAATATGCTCCTGCTGTCTTGACGTGGCCACCTCTCTACAGAACCTAAGCATCCATGACACTTAGCGCTCTTTTGAAAGAGGCAGTCCAGATGGTTATTAAGAGTGCAGATTCTAGGTCTTAACTCCATGGTTTCAAATTCTGGCTCTGCTTCTTTCTAGCCACCTGTTGGCCAATTTGCATAAATTCACACAGTCTCAGTTTTTCCTAAATGGTAAGTGATCACACACACACACACACACACACACACACACACACACACAAGCATTTATTATTTCTAATCACATTGGATGCTAGCAGGCATGAGGTCTTCACTCTGATTTTGGACAATAGTTGAGGACAAATATTAACATATTACAGGACAGGAGGACAAATATTAATCTGAGACAACAACAAATTAAAATTTGGTAAAAATATCGGAAAATAAAATGTATGAGAAGACAATTTAACCAAGTATGTACATCAAGAAGCAATAATATACTCCCTCTGAATTACAGAAATTTTGCTTACTTGTTGAAACAAGAAAAATTATTCACAAGACAAAAATAAGAGCATAAAGAAGGTGGAGGGGCCAGGCAAGATAGGTCATGCCTGTGGTTCCAGCACTTTGGGAGGCGGAAGCAGGCAGATCACTTGAAGCCAGGAATTCAAAACCAGCCCAGTCAATATGGCAAAATGCCAAGTCTACTAAAAATACAAAAATTAGCCTAGCATGGTGGCCCACGCCTGTAGTCCCAGCTGAAGAATCACTTGAACCCGGGAGGCAGAGTTTGCAGTGAGCCAAGATCACACCACTGCACTCCAGTCTGAACCACAGAGCCAGAATCTGTCTCAAAAACAAAACAAAACAAAAAGGTGGAAAAAGTGCTGGAATCAAGGAGCTCAAAAATACAGAGGTAGGATGTCCTAAAATTTGTATGGAAAAATGGCAAAGAGAGAGAATGTTTCAAGAGAGTTTGAAGGGACTACGTTGAGAGTGTCAGAAATCAAAAATGAAAATTTTAAGATGTCTTGCTTTTTAATTATAGGAAATAAACAAAAATTGAAACTGTTTTTCTGGGGGGGAGAATATTATTTATTTGAATTACCACTGCACACATGATGGAGTATGTGAGTTCCACAGCTCTTCAGGCAGATTATATTTCTGGTAATGAAGTACCAATTCTGAGACTTACACCAGGCTCTAAACCAACTGTAAATCAACAGAGCCAGGTAGTAGGGACAGTAGGTTTCTTCATAGTAGGAGGATCCATATGCTTGTTTCTGAGACTCCCTTCAGCCTTCCATGTTCTGTTTTTGGGTAGGTTGATTCATTTTTTTTCCATCCTCATGGTCTATGTCTGAAATAGCTATTGAAAGAAGGAATGGGAATGTCAACCAAAAGTGTTCACAATGCAATTCACATAGCAGGCTGACACTGAATTGTCATTTTGCAAGTGTGTGTCTGGACACGCATTTGACTGTGACTTTCTAACTTGTTAGTACCAGTTTTTTCTCTGGAAGAATGACTTTTAGGTGTGTGTGGTTTTTCTTTTTCTCTCTCTCTTTTTTTTTTTTTTTTACCTGATTCTTAAGCAGAAAGTAATTTCCTTCACCCTGAACAGGAAACATTATGGCTTCTGTTCTGCTTTCTAGAGATTTATTGGAAGCTCTGACATTTCTTATAACACATTATTAAGAAATGTCTTCATAATATCTAAGTTATATATTCTGGGAAGGATCGAGGTCCAGCTATGATCAATATTCTATGCACTGTTCTGAAACCAAAGACAGAAATTTATCAAGGAAATTTGCTATTGGAGACCTCTAAATGTTGCTGGACCTAGTGAAAGTAGCATGGCTTTTGAATCAAAATACTGAAGTTTTAAAGGAAAGTTGTTTAGACTCTATGAGTCAATTAATAAAAAGTTAACTAATTGGATTAAAGAAAGAATAGCAGTTAATTCTCCGGTAGTTTGTTAGGAGGATTAAAAGAAAAATGTATTGTATAATGTCCAGGATTGTAGTACACACATTTATTGCTCTATCTATGTTTGCTTGGCAATAGACATTTATGTGTACATTGACCCAACGACGTCCAGCTGCAAGCATCTACAACTCTTTGCCTGAAAGCTTTCTATGCCCATCAAAGTCTGAAGAAGGGGCTCTCAACAATTAGATAGAAAGGGTGACTAGTCCACTGGATGCTACTTAGCCTCTACAATGTGCCACTCAAGTGCCTACACAATGTGCCCATGAATGGAATGGTCATGGTAGGAGGTATTAAGAATATTCACAGCTCAACAGCATGGGCTGCCTCTCACCGAGGCTGATTTAGCTGCCACTATTAAATGTATGGCCTGTCAGCAGCAGCGGAGATTCACATCATGTCTTGGTAAGATACCATTCCTTGAGAAAACAAGCCAGCCAGCTCCTGAGTGGCTTGTTGATTACATTGAAATCTTCCACCAAAGTGGGGAGGAGGACAGCAGTTCATCTGTGTTGAGACCGATAATACTCCATGTATGGGTTTGCCATCCCATCTTACAGTCCCTCAGGCAGCAACAGTATGTGAGGGCTCACAGAGAGTTTCATTTCTCATTATCCCACAAAACATTGTCCTGACCAAGGGACCCACTTTATAGTGAAGAATGTGCAATGACGAGCAACTGACTGCAGAATCTACTAGCTCTCTGAGTAGACTGCCTTATCTCGAAGCAACCGGCATGACAGAATGTGGAATCGTTTCTTAAAGGTACATCTGTAAGTACCAGATTGGGAAGAGTGACACTGTAGGTTCAATACACTGTCTTTCAAGGTGTGATGTATACTTTGAACTACAATTATGTTGTGCATGATTCTTAAGCTAGAATGCTTGGATCCAGTAACCAAGGGCTACAATTACAAATGGCATCTTGGAATTAATCGTTCTTCCTCCAAATGATAAAACTGAGATGAGGATCCAGATGCAAGTTATGTATTGGAGAAGTGAAGGGCACACCAATGGGGGTGTGAAAAAGTGAGACAGGGAAGGAAAGGCGGCAATAAATGCTGCTCTATCATGCTGTTTCCACTATGGATAACATGTTTATATCTCGTAGGATAACTCTGTGAGCCCATGTAAAACAGATGGCTCAGAGTTACATCACCAAGAAGTGAGGGATCCGGGATATTCATATTCCAACCCCAGCCAGTAACTTGTTGAGGACTGCTCCTGGAGGCTTTAATTCCCTAGCATTCCAGCAAAGACATACAGATGCTGGCAGCCAGAAGTTATGCTAAGTATTGGGGCACTGAGGGTGAGGAGGATATGATAGGGTATCAACTCCACCTGTCGCACCCTCTCATCCTCACTCACATTTGCTCACTTGAGGAATTTATGTTGACTGCTCAACTTTAGAATCTGCTGGATTAATGATCCTGGTTCCCAGTAGGGAGGTCACCTTCTATCAGGTGACACACTCAGAGTTCACCTAGCCTAATGCTATGGATGTCACCTAGTCACTCAGGGTTCTTTATGCCAGTAGATCTCGAGTTTAAAGGGGAATTATTACACTAGCAGTGGTAATTAACCCTGTTGCTCAGAAGTAGATTGAGAGGTCTCTATAAAATGGTGGTAGGAAGAATGTTTGGAATTCAAAGAAGCCACCAGGCACCTCTTGGTGTTTGCATGCCTGGTAAGAACCATGAAAAGACAATATTAGCAATCATCAAGGGCATGGTAACCAGATGATCAGACCCCTCAGTGATTTCTCTATTAGGCAAGCAGTCCAGACCAGCAAACACAATGTCTGAGGATGCCTGGAACCCAGAATTGTTGCCAGAAGAATGAATATTATTACAGCCTTGAACCCAGCTGTAGCAGTGGGAAGTATCCCTGATATAAGTCTTGGTTTTGCTGTTTTTGTCGTTATTGTATAGACAGCCAGAGAGAGACAAAAGAACCTATGGTGTAAGTATTGAAAGTGTGTGCTGTAGATAATAATTTATATAGGCCATAAAAGGGAAAATATTATTGTTGTTGAAATGATAAAAAATTGAAAGCTTTTATTTGGCATGGGCATGAGAAGAGATTCTTCCAAGCTAGAGAAAAAAAATCCTATATTTTCTGTTCTCATATACTCTACCACTATCCTTATGTTAATAATCTTCATGTGTTATAAAATATGTTAACCTCAATTTTTTTCCTCTTTTAAATAATCATAGAATTTTTAGAAATCAAAAATAATATGTGTTGGTCTCTTCATAATAAATTAGGGTTTCCAGTGATATTCTTTCATGTAGGACTATATACAAATGGGTCCCTTTTAACAGATTATGCAGCTTTAAAGACTCCTCTTACTTGCTAATTTCCTCTTTCCATAGGGTAACCAACATTCATTTATATGGAACTTGACACATCCGCTGGCAAAATAACTAAATCAAGAATTACCTCTGGAAATATTTGTGACAAAAATTACTTCCTGGAATGATGTTATAATGTTATTCAATTGGTCTCCATATATTTGGTACATGATATTGTTATGCTAATTACAAAATACTGATAACACAGTCTCTCTCTTGTCTAATATAAGACAAAGGATAACTTTCAAATAATTTCACACTAAGGTTTAATGTCCAATTAATAATTTCACACATTCAAAGCTGACAAAGTTAGTGACAACAAAATGAGATTCATAAAATTTAATTTAGTTACCTAGTCTTTGGTTTGTAATATATATTTGCTCAGGTACATTTTAAAGCCTCCTCATTACTTTTGGAAACAGGTATGACATAATTATAAATATCTTAACATTTAATATTTATAAGATGTTTTGATAGAGTGATTTTATTAAGTCTGAACCTCAGCCAGATTGCATATGGGTATTAAATACCTTACTAAGGGCTATAGGGAGATGAGAAAGAAAGTATAAATTGATTAAAAGGTAGACATGCAAAGATAAAATATACTGCTTTTGTCTTCAAGAAGGACATGGTCTAGTAAAAGTGGTGGCTAGGTGAACAATATAGCATAAGAAAAGCCTTAAAGGAACTATGTATGGGAAGTTGTGGTAATCCAGAGTACAGGAATGGCTCCACAAAAGCAGGTAAGGAAGGCGTTTGAGAAGAGATGAAGTTTGGCAGTGAGTCTTTGATATGGTTTGTCTGTGTTCCCACCCAAATCTCATCTTGAATTGTAGCTCCCATTCATTACCTGTGGGAGGGACCCAGTGGGAGATCATTGAATCATGGAGATGGTTTTTCCCATAGTGTTCGAATGGTGGTAAATAAGTCTCATGAGATCTGATGGTTTTATAAGGGGAAACTCCTTTTGCTTGGTTCTCATTCTATCTTGCCTGTCCCATGTAAGAAGTGCCTTTTGCCTTCCACCATCATTGTGAGGCCTCCTCAGCTACGTGGACCTGTGAGTCCATTAAACCTCTTTTTCTTTATAAATTACCCAGTCTTGAGTATGTCTTTATCAGCAGTGTGAAAACAGACAAATACAGTCTTACAGGAGTATAAGTTGACCAGGAAAAGATGCAAGAGAATGATACTCTGTGCTGAGCCATTTCAGGGCAAAGGCTTAATTTATGAGAAAGAAGGCATATTTAGATAATGAGATGTCCTCTGACAGGTCTGGAGCAGGAGGTCCCACTTTGGTGGGGTGAGGGGAACTGGGTCTAAGTAGGTGGGCAGTGGCGGAATTTCATGTATGATTCCTTTGTAAAATTTCTTCAAAAATTATGTGATACTTGAATTTTTCTATCTAAAAGTTATCATTTTTAAAATATAAAACTGAATTTCTATTTAAATATTTGAGTCAAATAAGAGATCCTAGGAGATTTATCAAGTTTCTCTTGTTTCAGGATTTTCCATGATATCAACATATGCCTCAAAAGTTTGAGAAGTACAAAAATTATAAGAGGTTCAAAATGAATGAGGATACCTAAAAGTTACTTGAGTTACACAGATGAAGTGGGCTGTATTTACTGGTTAATGCTGGAAAATTTATCATTAAACCTTTATAGCTATGTCTACACACTATGAAGAATTCTGTTTGGCTGACACTTGTCTAAACTGAGATTCCACTATTGGTTTCTTAGGCATTGGCTCAGTAATTCTAATTTAGTTCCAAGCATGTACTTACATCAAGGAGAACTCTTTTTATATTCTAGGGAAAATTTGCATATGCTGAAAGAAAAAAATTATTAAAATGATGTTGGTTGCAATATAATGCAATTCATTTTCTTTCCATTGTCAAAATACCAAAGTATGCTGTTGACAGGGAAAGCATAAAAGTGCATTCTGTTCTCATAATAAAGTCAGGAATTGAACAATTTTTTTTTTGTTGACCAATGAACAATAGGCTTTTGAGAACATTTATTTTGCTGAAAAAATAGATGAGTTTAGTGAAATCCATTGTGTCAATGAAAATCTAAAATGCTGGTGAAAATGCATGCTGCCCGGGATTCAGGTATCCAGCTGTTTCCTTCAACAAGCTATTATTTTACTATTTGATTTCATAACTGAAATAATCCAGCTTTCGTATTTTTTCAACCACCTAAAAGAATTGACCTTTATGGTGGTTTATACCTCTTTTCAAATAAAGATGAAAAGTCTTGATACAAATTTGGGAATTTATTATGTATATATAGTATTTCTAGCTGCTCTTGAGATAAAATTTTATATTTAAATATCTTCATCTCTTATGAGAATACTAGATAACTTATAAAGATTTTTTAAATGACATTTTTAAAAACTCCCACAAATTTTTCATTACCAGAATCAAAGTACATGTATACATTAAATTCCAGAAATATTGACACCTGATGGACCATTTTTGGAGCACAGTTTTTAACTATGCAAGTTAGTGTGATTATTTATAGTCATTCGTTTAAATAGCCACAAACTTCCTATTAGGTTTTCTAATGATCAGGGACTGTTTTGAGTATAATACAAAGTCAAATTAGACAGGGAACTTACTATGTAATTGGAGCTTATTAACTCTTCAAGCCTCAATTTTCTTATCCATAATATGAAATATTTTCCCTTTTCATATGAATAAAGTTGTTAGCAAACTTGACTAAATTAAAGTGGTTAAATTAGATGTGTTCAAGTACACATGCACAGACACACACAAACAATATATATAACCTCCAAATTTTTGAACTCTGCAAAAATGATTTTTACTTGAATCCTTAAGCAAATAACATTTTATATATGCATTAGGGAAAAAAAGTAATGTGTTTAATAGCATCATAAAATTTAACTTTAATTTTAGAATAGGTAGATTCACAGGGATTGGGCAATAATAGCCTTGGTTATTTTTTTATTTATAAGTAGATAGATGTGTTTGATGTATAAAAGTAAAAATATGCTTTTTTCTAAGAGAATCAACTTGTACTACATTGAGACTGGGTTTCTATCTCTGATAAAAAAGGAAGATACTTAATTCACTCCAAATTTACAGTACCCAGGCTTGTCCAATACTGACCTGGTTGTCAGCTGGGACCTTACAGGTTGATTTATGACTGAAAGTGAGTAGGATATTGAGAAGAAACAAAGGAATTCATCATGATCCTTCTGAATAAAATAAATCTATGAACAAAAGACAAAACTCCCAATATCTATGGCAAATTGACTCAAAGACAGCTGTTTGCATCCTGCTGTTGACTAACAATAATCAGTTTCCCAAGTATAACCTGAGTAAGGCAGAAGAATGTCTTTACATGGACCAATGAGGGAAGAATTTTTAAACCATCACTTCGAGATGTTACCTATACTGCCCAGGTCACCATTCATATGCTCAATAATATAGATCCATATAGCTGTTTATTTCCTTTTAGTCTCAGAATAGCAATAAAAAACTTTGTCTAAATTTAATACTAACAGAAATATGTTTCATATTATATGTCACCTATAGTTTGAAGTTTGTCTGGAACATTGGTTCCAGTTGCTCTGATATTCTTTCCTCCGAATTATTTGAAGACTACTGCCTCCAATACCTTTATTCTTATTTTACCTTCTTCCATACTTACCAACTTATCTTACTCTTGCTTATTCTATGGAGGATATACCAACAATAAGAGGGTAGCTCTGCTAGTTATGTTTCAATTATCATAAGAAAGTTAATGTATCTCAAATCTCTATGTGTAGCTGGGACCTCACTACCAAGCATGGGATCCAGATTTGCAACTGCGTACCAGGAATCTACACAATGATGTCCAAGCAGCATGATGTCCAAACTCAATGTTCAGAAACCAACTCAGTTTTACTCAAGATCTGTCTTTTTATTTTTTAAACTCTCTTAATGACATAAATAAGCTCTAAATACCTCATACCAATAATTATGGTAACATTCCAACATTCATTGATTCTACTTTTAAATATTAGACCCCCTAATTCCTAGTTCTTACTTGTTTACACACAGTATTTTCATTTTTTTCTTAAAATATGAATGCCTAAAGTATTATTATTAATATGCCTAAAGTATTATTTAGATCACATATTGACAACTATTCTGGAATATTGTATCATTTCCTTAGTGTAAATTAATTTTTATTAGGAGGTTCCAGGTGCAAGCAATAGGTACTATTTTAATAAATTAATCTTTCTACATTTCTTAGAAAATTTTAGTGTTAAGAAAAGTTTCAAATCTTGATGCTTTACATTCTGCCCTCAAAAGAAAAAGAGAAAAGAAATTTTAAATTGGTATTTTGGGATCTCCCCTTGACTACCAAGTATAAAATAACCCACTGAATGTAACCGTCACTGATAACATTACAGTAGTAAGGAAGGAAGGACTTGCAAAAAAACATGTAAAGAGAAGATTCATACTCCAAACTTAGAAAATAATGTTTTGTATATATCTTTAGGAAAAATTCAACCTGCTATAAGATTGTTTCATAAGAACAGTTTGTTATTTTAAAATTTAATAGACATTGAAGCTATTGCCTCATATGAGCCAATGGATGAACATCTTCTGATTTCAATTTTGAATAGACTTCATCACTCATACTCAGCACTTTTATAAATGTTCTATTTATGAAAGATGTATTTATAGACAATGTAAGAGACCTCATCCTCTCTCTATTTTAATTAAAGAAGCCAAGCAAAGATTAAATTAAATTTGAATTGCATGATGTGTCACTTGCTAGATCTTGGAGGAAAGGCACACAAACAAAACGCGGCCTTGAAAAAGAACCAAATTGCCACTTTTCAAAATAAAGGAACAGATTAAAGAGTGATTGGACTCAAACCTTTGTACACTTTAATGACAAAACTAATCTTATCCTTTAAAGACTATTAAAGTTTGGAACTGATGTCAAATTTGGTCTGGGCAGTGCTTCTATTCACTCTTCTGTAACTAAAGAACTGCTACTACCAACCACCAGTCTCAAATATATATATTTTTTTTACCCATTTATCCCTTCAACAATGTGCCCTTAACCATTTCATAGCTGATTCTCTTGTATCCTCAAATATGTTCTCTCTTTTCATTATCTGATTGGTACGTAGAAAGAATTGCTCCAGAAATATTTGGCATGATGGATGGAAACAGACTAGGATTCAAGGCCTAATGGAAAATCTAATATAAACCTTGCCTCTCTGGAGAAATATAATACCATGATAATATAATATAATGAAATATGCTTGCTTTTTTTTCTTATAATGTATCATGTGGTATAGCGCATCTTCTGAGAAAAGACATGAACTAATCGCTCTCTGAGGGAAAAATCTCTCCTGTTAACCGGTGCTCTGAAGGACATACTCCAAGCCTTTTAGATTTTCATATAGGGAATAACCTTACTGTGAATGGACCAGGAGTCTTTGCTCCAATAGACTGTTGGTCACATTTTAAGAGAACTTTCACCATATCTTGAACATGGACCTAATAGTTAAGCCTGGTGGATTAGGCAAGCAAGCAAACAACAGCAACAAAAACAACAATCTGAGATTGAGGAATGCGGATGAGCTTTCTTCACTCTCGCATCACATTAGTGCTACCCTGCTCGTCTATTGCAGTCCCACATTCTTTCTGCTCCAGGAGCATGGAGCCCCCAGCCTGACTGATGAGTGAAAGGAGCTCAGCACACATAGGTCAGTTCTGCCCTGTTTTCCTCCCCTTGGGAGTGAGTAACCTTAAGGAAAATACACCCTGCTCTATTCCTCCAGGGTAAGTCAATGTGTCTAATTTAGCAGATCACTGGGAAACCCACTTGTCAGAAATATGATTTTCTATGTCAGTTTTATGAATAAAAGGAAAATATTTGGCTACCATATGACTTCTTCTTTCTTATTTCTTCAGTTGGTTCAGAACTATGGCAAGTCAGTTAAACAATATATTCTGGGGGCTTTTAGACTCAAGTTTCTTAATATCCTGAATTCCTCCTAGTACTAAAAATACAACAACTACTGAACGTTACGTGTGATAATGCACGTAAAGTACTTAGTACTTTATTGCAGTACCTATTAAATAGTCATACTCTGCTTCCTCCTTTACCTCGAGTTCCTACTACAGCTGCTGCTACTCCTATCCCTACTACTATCAGTATTACTACATAGGCGAAAACAACCAAAGAAACATATTGTCAACCTCTAGCAACTATTTCCTTTTATTAGGTTTTTATAGATGGCCCTACAGTTTGAAGCTTTATACCATTTGTGAAGTTGTTGGTGAACACTGAAAACTGTTGATTATGAAAATGAAATCATCTTTTATTGCTACTAATTTGTGCTGTAATCTTTAGCAAATAATCATTGAGTCTATGCAGAATGGAAGTAATAAATAGTTCCCTTTATGAATACTTATCACACTGGAGTATTGGATTTGCAAACAGCTGATAACAGTAATTTCCTAGGCTGAATATCCTAACATAAACTTTTCAACCCTTTTTGCAAATCCAAGCATGGGTACAACAAAAACCTAATTGTCCTGAGTAAGGACATGAATTATTTGCTATTCCATTCACTGAGATAATCCTCCATGGGTTGTTGAGCTTAATGGAAATCAAAGTTACAGAACTGGGCCTGCAAGCAACCACATGAAGACTACAGCTTTGTTTGTCATAATGCAAGAAAAAAAAAAATTATGAGTCACAATATTCTAAAATTCTCCTGCTATCCTGCCATGACTTCTAATAAAATTTACTATGTTTGGAATACAGAAAGGTCACAGAAATTCCATACTTGAAGTCTACTTGAAGAAGAAGGTGATGAAAACCAAGGTTGTCCCATTTCTGCAGGCATGGAAAGAAAATCTATGCCTCATAGTGCCAGTTCTAGTGGGTACTCATCTAACATAGTGATGCATTGATGATAACAATTCTGAAAATACCTGCTTTTAGCTCTCCGTGTCCTGTCACTTTATGTACATGGTACAAATAATTTTGGAATGGCTTCTAAAAAAGATTTTGGCAAGGCTTTAAGCCACACTTATATTCCTGGAGAATTACATCCGCACCTGGCCTCCCAAATAGATTCAGTTTTTACTAATTCCAATCCACATAGCAGGCTGTTTTTATTTTATTTTTGTCTTAAAACTTACAACTTAGGACAGTTTCATTATTTTTTCATTTAATCATTTGTGTTTTGAAAGGATTCATTTGTCACAACATGGAGATACAATATAAATTGTGTCTAGATATAAGAAACTAATTAGTTCATCCAAAATCCTGAATAATGCTAATTGAGGGAGTCTGAACTTTTAATTTGATGTTTCAGTCTTGACATAAAAATGACAAGAACTGATTCCATCTTTGGAAGGAAGAAAACGTTTGGCCTTTCAAACATTTAGCCAAAAAGGGTATATAAATTTAAATTTGTTATTTTCATATAAAAAATGTTGAGAAGTAAGCCATTAAATAACTTATAGAATAAATTAGATGAAATCTTTTAAATTTAGCACTATTGTTTTGTTTTACATCAGTCCACTGTGTACTGGAAGAAGTACCATTTCAAACAAATGTTTTCATAATGCAAAAAAAAAAAAAAAAACCTTTCTGAATGAGTTACAACATTCTAAAATTCTCCTGCTATCCTGCCATGACTTCTAATAAAGCTTACTATGTTTGGAATACAGAAAGGTCACAGAAATTCAAATTTGCCCTTCAGTTGCCTTAAAATTTGAAAAATGGGCATCTGTGTAGTTGATATTGGTACTGCCTGCATTTTGGGTTATCTGCTTAATCTTCTTTCTTGCTCGTGGCCTCCTTAACGTTCACGAGTCTCATATTCCTCCGTGTTTTGAATGCCCCATAAACCACCAATGAATCAATGGGCTGTATAACAGTGTATTTTAAAATACAAGAAACCTTTTGAATGGAAAGTTTGTACTGGCAGTGGGCCTTGTACGAACCTTTGTGTAGTTTTGCATATCTAGTCTTGCAGCCTACAGTTAATTGAAGCCAATGGATGACAAGCACAGTGAAAAGTTCTGCTGACCTCTTCCAAGGAGATCCCATTGTTTCCCGATAATGAGAATAATTTAAAGATGTTATGGCCATAAATTTTTAATACTAGAGCAACATGCTCTCCAAAATTTTCCTAAAATAAAATAAAAAGCTATTAAAATTATTTTATGGTTATATCATTTGGATATTACATCTTACAAATAACAAAGTTGAATGTTTTTCTTGATTTACAGCATATGAATAAAAATAGCACAGCACACAGAACTTGACTTATTTGTACAATTAGATTTTGCAATTGCAAAATCTAAAGAGGTAAAGAGGTAGTACAATTCTCTTATCCAGTATTTATTAAGTGCTAAGTTACTAAAGAGGTATTTAGTAAATTTAATACTCATCTATATACAGAATTATTTCCACTTGTTTCATTTTATGTTGAATTTGTAAGCTGTCTAAATAAGTGGGTTGGTTCAGCGTCCTGAAGGAAACCTCTCAGAGCAGCTGATTCAGAGAACTATATTATACCTCTATTATCCTAGGATAAAGTCTATTAATAAAGGGGTACAAATTCATTAACCTGCCTATTAAACAGACTCTTAGCAAGCATGTCCTATTGACAGGGCACTGGGATATATAAAGAATGCAAAGATATTTAAAACATGGTTTTTCATAATTTAAACATAATTATTATTTGAATTCTAATTCTAATTTCTAATAATTATAATAACTATTATGATAAAAGTGTACTTCATCTGAAGAGAACAAACAATGGGACATGACTACATATATAGCCATGATATAAAACAATATATAGAATGTGTCATTTGAGTGGTACCACAATAGGTCTCTAAGTAGCTCAGAATAAAAATTAGTTCTAGCTAGGAAACTCTTTGTATAGAGGTTGGTGTTTACGTGTTAGTAGAGTTTTACTTTTCATGAGGATAATATGTAAAGGATGCAATCAAAACTTAAGAATTTGCATGTGAGTCATAAAATTATATTACTTCAAGTACTATAATAGTCATGCACTACTTGGAACTGATGAAATGACTAAATCATCTGTGCCTAAAAACATAGATACTATCTTCTTAATAATTATACATATAGCTATTCAAATTTATTTCCATAAATACCCAGATGACCTTATGTTACTAGAGGGAAAATCACTCAATGTGTTCAAGCTGGTTATTTTTAATATACAGCATCAATTATGCTATATGGTTATACAGACAATTAGAAAGCTTTCAATTTTAAAAACAAATTTAGTCTAATCATCCATGAGGACTCAAACTCAATTTAACACATGATGCTATTTATCGGGAATAAGCTACTCAGACAAATGCTAGTCAATTTGTGCTAATTTTACCAATAAATAGAAAAACAATTTTTCCTGAAGTTGATCACCCTCTATTCCTATTCCCTGATATTTAAAGCCAAGAACAGTTTTTGAATGATCCGCGAGGCAATTAACCTCTTATCTACAGCCACCACTTCACATCACAAATATGTAAATCCTATTTGAAGTACACGGTAGTTATGGTCTTTTGGAAATAAAGAAACAGAAACATTGAACTGATTAATCACGGATTAGTATTTACTCCCTGTTTCAAAGTATATTCCCAATGCAGCTGATATCACTCAGTTTCTTAGTTACCTTTCAAAAGCATCTAAATGTGTGTCTTAATAAAAATTTTAAGTTTACTTTCTTTGGACTATTTTTGTTCCTCTAAGGAAAAGACTCAAATAGTCTAAGGTATTTTCATTCATTGCTTCAACATTTTACAAATATTTATCCTCAGGAGTGGGAGCATAAAGTTCGGCAAGCATCCAAGTCCAGAGCCTGCCCAAGATGGAGCATCAACTAAGAATCCTTCATGCACTAAGCTGTGACTTTAAGGATTACACCCGCAGGAAAGGTAAGTCAGACCAGAACTAAGTCCGTCGCTCTTCCAAGTTTCTTGGAGGAAACCTTTCCTTGGCATTGAGCTGAACAGGACAGACTGAGACATTGTAAAATACCAGCCAGTACTCATGGGAATTTATAGCACCACTTCGTGTGATCCAGGGACCCACAAAATTCAAACAGTGACTTAGTTTAAAGTTTTCAAATGTGGGGTGCCTGGGATACCTTGTAAAAGCAAATATATTAAAGCAATATAGCCCAGCAGCTAACAACATGGAATCCAGGACCAGTCTCTAGTGCAGAAGCCAAGGCATCACCACTTCTTAGTAATGAGGATACCTTCCCTTCACCTCTGTGTTCTTTACTTTCTTCTTCTGTAAAGTGAGATTCACATTAAAAGTACTTTCATAATGACACTATTGAAATGATTATGTGAAATTACATAAATAAAATATTTTCTTTTTTTTCTTTCTTTTTTTTTTGAGATGGAGTCTCGCTCTGTTGCACAGGCTGGAGTGCAGTGGCCCAATCTCTGCTGACTGCAACCTCCATCTCCTGGGTTCAAGCAATTCTCTTGCCTCAGCCTCCTGAGCAGGAGATTACAGGCACATGCCACCACACTCAGCTAATTTTTGTATTTTTAGTAGAGATGGGGTTTCACCATGTTGGTCAGGCTGGTCTTGTACTCCTGACCTCATGATCCACCTGCCTTCGCCTCACAAAGTGCTGAGATTACAGGCATGAGCCACCATGTTGGCCAATAAAATATTTTCAAAAGTGCATGGCATGGTGCATATTTGTTAACTGATATTGTTATCCCCTTCAGAAGAAGACACCTTTATTGTAGGGCTTGGTAAAAAAAAAAAAAATTCCTCATCATATTTTATGCAGAGATGCATGCATATTTATATTAGAAAATATTGGCAGAAAATAGAGCAGAGTTAATAATGGATATGGTTGGATTGTGTCATTAAAGTTATTTTTACTTTTCTCTTTACACATTTTAGCACTTAACAAAATATCTCAACTTAATATCATAAAAAAGTTATTAAAATTTTTGACCTAGTCAATAAAAGCAATTTTTAGCTTTCCTATTACAAATATGATTGTCAAATAAAAAATATAAATAACAACCGATATTTATTGAATAGTGTGTATACTGCCTAAGATCTTTATATGTATTAAATTATTTAATGATGATCATTGCAAGATGATGAGGTGATGCAATTTTTAAAACTTCTTGTTTTAAAAGTAATTTTAGACATACAGAAGATTTCAGCTTTCCTAATGTTGACACCTTACACAGTTATGGTAGGTTTTTTAAAAGTAAGAAATTAACATTGCCACAATATTAACTAAACTATAGACTTCATTTGGATTTCACAAGTGTTTGCCAGGACTGACATTTTTCTGTTGTAGCTAATCCAGGATAGCACATTGCCATTAGTCATTATGTCTCTTTCATCTCCTCTAATTTTCCAATCTGTGACAGTTTCTCAGCCATTTTTTAAGTTTTATGTTTTTTTAATTGACACATAATAATTGTACATATTCATGGGGTACATTGTGATGTTTTGATATGTGTATACATAGTGTAATGATCAAATCAAGTTAATTAGCTTATCCACCACCTCAAATAGTTATCATTTTTTCTGGTGAGGACATTCAAAATCCCCTCTTCTCACTATCTTGAAATACACAATGCCATATTGTTAACTATAGCCATCCTACTGTACAATAGAACACCAGAACTTATCCCTCCTATCTACCTGTCATTTTGCACCCATCGACCAATACGTTCCCATCCTCTCACCTCTACCCTCCCTTATCCTCTAGGAATTCTACTCTGTACTTACAGGAGATCGGCTTTTTAAACTTCTGCAAATGAGTGAGATCATGCAATATTTTTCTTTCTGTGTCTGATTTTTTGCATGTAACATACTATCCTCCAGGTTCACCAGTGTTGCTGCATGTAACAGAATTATATTCTTTTTTATAGTGAAATAGTTTGCCACTCCAAATTTATCACATTTTCTTCATTCATTCATTGATAGACACTTAAGTCTATCATGGCTATTGTGAATAGCTTTTCAATAAACATGTGAGTGCAGGTATCTCTTCAACACACTGATTTAATTTTCTTTGGATAAATACTAGTAGTAGGATTGCTGGATCATATGGTAATTCTATTTTTAACTTTTTGAGGGGCCTATATACTATATTACATAATGGCTGCACCAATTTGCATTTTCGCCAACACTGTGTAAGTGTTCCCATTTCTTCAACAATTATTATTTTTTGTGTGTTCTTTTGAAAATAGCATTCTAATTTGGGTGAGGTGATGTCATTATGGCTGTGATTTGCATTTACCTGATCATTAGTAATTTTGTTTTGTTTGTTTGCTTGTTTGTTTGTTTGAGACAGGATCTTGCTCTGTCACCCAGGATGGAGTACAGTGGTCCTGTCACAGCTCACCGCAGCCTCAACCTCTAGGTTTCACGTGATCCTCCCACCTCAGCTTCCTGAGTAGCTGGGACTACAGGCAAATGCCACCACCTCTGGCTAAGTTTTGCATTTTTTTCTTTTTTTTTTTTTTTTTAGTAGAGACGGGGTCTCAGTATGTTGCCCAAGCTGATTTCAAATTCTAGGGCTCAAGCAATCCTCTTGCTTCAGCCACCCAAAGTGCTGAGATTATAGGCATGAGCTTCCATGCCCAGCATAATTTTTTATACACCTATTTTAGCCCCTCTTTGTTCTTTATGACCTTGACACTTTGGAAGAGTTCCAATTAGGTATTTATTTATAGAATGTCTCTCAATTTGAGTTTGTCTGATATTTTCTCATGATTAGACAAGGGTTACAGATTTTGGTAAACTACCCTTCTCTTCAAATTATATCAGATGGTAACTTAATCAACATGATTTATTACCAGTAATGTTAACCTTGATTATTTGGTTACCGTGGTGTCTGCCAGATTTCTCCATTACAAAGTTACTATTTTTCTGTTTTCTTAATGGTATTCATTAGAAGTGAGTCATTAGGTCCAGCACACACTTAAGGGAGAGAAATTAAGCTCCATCTCCTGGAGGGAGGAGTATTAGAGAATTTGTGGATATGTATAAAAATCACCATGCCAATTAATAAGTATTTTGGGGTAGATACTTTATGGTCATGCAAATATTCTCATTCTCCTTAAAGATTCATCCATTAATTTTATAATTTATCTATGGATCTTGCAATAGAGCACCATTTATTACTGTGATATTCTGTGTTTTTCTATTTTTCTCATTCCTTCTCCATTCATTATTTAGAATTCTTCTGAAGAAAAACATATTTTCTTCCTAATTTATGTATTTATTCAGCCATTAATTTAGATCATACTCATCAATGGATGTTTATTTTACTCTTTGAATTATAACTTAGAATTATCATTCTTTATTTCATTGGTCAAATTATTCCAACTTTAGCCATTGGCAAATTTTCAGATTGGCTCCTGCTTCACTTAGAGGTACCCTGGTCTCATCTTGCATTTTTCCTGCCCCAACACTAGAATCAGCTATTTCTCCAAGAAGCACTGCTTCCTATTATTGGAAAGAGTGGTCTTTTAAAAATAAGATTACTGGCTGGGTGCGGTGGCTCATGCTTTTAATCCAAGCACTTTGGGAGGCCAGACAGGTGGATCACCTGAGGTCAGCAATTCAAGACCAGCCTAGCCAACACTGGAAACCCCTTCTCTACTAAAAATACAAAATTATTTGGGCATGATGATATACGCCTGTAATCCCAGCTACTCAGGAGGCTGAGGAGGGAGAATCACTTGAACCTAGGAGGCAGAGTTTGCAGTGAGCTGAAATTGCACCACTGCATTCCAGCCTGGGCAAAAACAACAAAACTCCATCTCAAAAATGTTAAAATAAATAAGATTACTAGTTAGGTATGTTCATTGTTATCAAGGTTCCACTGCTTCTAGGCTGTCTCAGTGGATGGTGCTAAGATACATATGTATGTACTACCCTACATATATACATATCTGTATTTCTGTATCTATTATCTGACACATCTGTTAAATAAACATGAGTTCGTATGGTTATCTGTTACTCTAGTCCAGTAGTATGGGGTTCATTTTGATCCCTCCCTGCTTATTTATAACTTACTTACTCTGGCAGTAAGAAACTTGGCTGCCATTATCTAAATTTATTTATTTGCTGGTTCAATCTCAGTACACATGTAAAATAGTTTCAGAATTGCTAAAGCAAACCCCAGTGAGAAATGAATTGGAAAACAGAGTATAGTATTTACATATAGTTCTTTGTTGTCTTTAGCATTATAAATGCCAGATGTAACATTTCCAAGGTTACTTAGGCCAGCTCTTTTTTCTCCACCTTTTCATTGAGGTTGTGTCACCTGTTTGTTGCAGCTGGTCCTCTTTCCTGATATTTTTGACATTCTGGTTGATTATTTAATTTGCATAGTTTCACTCATTGTGATTTTGCCAAAGGCAGGATCATGTAGCCTCAACTAAAGAATCGTACCAAACAATTCTATCATCTGAACATTTTTCAAGTGTGGTCCCTTTGTAGCTAATCGTTTCTCTACATCCCTACCCCTTGCAGTCCCAGATCTATGTTCTCTCATACAGTTTGTCTTTTCCTGAATGTCATATAGATGGAATTTTACAATATGTAGCTTTTTTGTTCTAGTTTCTTTCACTTTACAAGATGAATTATAATAAGAAACTTAATCTTGCCTTTCAAAGATAATTTTTTTTAACAAGAATGAGAAAAAAAAAAGACTTTTGCTATAGAGACTATCCTAAAATATTTTAAAATCATTTTAGTTAGTTTGAATAATGAAAGTGAGTCATTTCTATTTCTTAAAGAATCTGAAAATAGAATTTTTAAACTTTTTAAATAGAGAGTTTTAGTGGGTTTTGAAAGCATTATTTAAAAATATGAAAATTCATTAGCATTCCAATAAACTTATAAGAAAAACAGTTTGAAAGCAGGAAAGTCAAAAACCTATAGTCAAATTTCTAAAAAAATACTTGTATGTTTTTTATAATTAAAATATATGTATCCCATATTTATCTTTATAACAAACCTGCACATCCTGCACATGTACCCCTGAACTTAAAAGTTAAAAGAAGAAAAATATGTGTACTACTTTAATAAACCCTACCAATGGTGTAGAGACTTTCAGACCTTTGTAGTTTTAAGAAGTAATCTTTTCGGTTATGTTAGCTATTGAAATAAAGTACAGAAGTAAACAGAACTTAGGACAGGACTTCCAGTCACCTTACCACAAGGTATTAAACCAAAATTTTGAAGATACATTTAAAAAGTCATACTATTGTCACTGTGCATTTCTGATTAATGATTAAAAGAGTATTTTAAAATATTATTTAATTTATATTCCTTATATCTTTACTTTCACTTTGAGACATGCTTTCACTCTGTCAGCAAAGCTGGAGTGCAGTAGTGCAGTCATGACTCACTGCAGCCTTGATCCCCCAGGCTTCAAGTGATCCTCCCACTTCAGCCTCCTGAGTAGCTCGGACTACAGACACATACCACCGTGCCCAGCTCATTTATTTTTATTACCTTTTTTTACTTTTAGTAGAGATAGGGTCTTGCTATGTTGCTCAGGCTGCTCTCAAATTCCTGGGCTCAAGTGATATTCCTGCCTTAGCCTCCCAAAGTGCCTGTATTACAGCTGTGAGCCACTGTGCCTGACCTTTGTTTTCTTTTTTAAATGTATTTTCTTGCTTATATATATAACCAAGAAACCAAGGTTATATATTTAACATATATAGCATATGTTAAAAGTATATAATTTATAAAAGATGCATAAATATATTGAGTGTATAGTCTTTTAATTTTTTTTTTTTTTTTTTTACGATTAATCAGAAAAGTCTGTAGTCCACTACAGTATAGCACAGGCTCAACTATATGATATTCCTAGAGTGTTGGGAGCACGGTGGGCAGACAACATATTCATGCATTACCTGTGAAATTCTTAGTCCCACAATGTAACTGCTGTATTCATAGACACATTGTTCCACATTTTTTTAAAGAAAGTTGAGACCCACCATTAAAATCAGATAAAGTTACAACATCTAGGCACCTGTCAATGTGAGGTGATGATAGCACCTGTCAATGTAAGGCCTAACCATACAGAATGTCCCCAAAGAGCTGGGGAAATAAGGAGAGGGTTGTATGCTATTTTAGTGAATTCACAGGGAAAAAAATAGAAGCACTGAACACTTTCCACTTAAAACTGTTTTTAAATATCAGTAAGAACAAACTGATATTTAAAAACAGTTTTAAGTGGAAAGTGTTAAGAACAAACATCCTGACAAAAGTTCCTCTATAAAATGTTCAAAGTGTAAAACATAGGCTCATTTTAAGCCATTTAACAGCAGAATCTTTTCCTACTTACTTTCGTTTTTGTATTTGTGACTTCCAAATGTACTGTTAATATAACATTCATATATATCCAGCTTTTTAGCCATTCATGAGGTTTATATATTTTTATTCTTATTTGATGTGTCATTCCATTTCAAAAATGAGATGAAGTCTTTGGAAAAAGTCAGAGTGAATGTTCTAACACACACATGCCACAGAAAAGAAAGACTTCTAAATTAAATGCTGACTTGGGTGTGGGCGTTAACATCCTTTAGTTTCACCAGTAGCATTTTAGAGACAATGACTTCTAATCAGTTTGCTGTTCATAGAATATTATTGAGTCTTCTAGATAATATTAATGTTGAATCCTTCATTTGTATTATATTTAAGAATGATTTCTTCAATTCACTCAAACACAAGATAAAAAGATAAAGAGCAAAATAATAATAGCCAGGATTGGGGAACCAGCATCCTGAATTATTCCTCTGCCATTATTTTCTATACCTCAGTGGGAAAGTAGAATTTAACAAAATAATGTGCCTGACTCCTCCTCTTATTCTCACCTCGAGATGACAGCAGCTTGCCAGAATCAAAGATTGAACAGTTTCTGAGGTTGAAATTTTTTCTGAGGTTGAAATAACCTGGCCTTTTAAAAACGGGTGGAAGAGATCAAACCACTGCTTCTGAAAAAATATATCTTGTTTTGCAGAATATTTTTCCCTTGAAAGAACAGAGCAGATTTAAAACAAAGGACTATTTTCCTCTTTTTTTCTTTCTTCTGGGTTTTGCTTCTTTGAAAGGGCTTCTGGGTTTTGCTTATTGAAAGATATTTAGCAAAGTTTATCACTGTATAAAGTGTTACAGGATTTATTTCCTAAGGTGCACCATTGCCAGGAGGGATCTATTTTGCAAGATTTAGTCTCATAAAACTGTGCAATGACAATATCAGAATCGACATTTTCATTTCTTTTTTGCCTTTACACTTCTGTAAATTATTTACAAATTTTAATTCCAGTCCTTATTTCTTATTTTTTTCTCAAATACTTAAAGTACTCACCAGATATAGATAATTATTTTGCATCTAAGGGCTTTCAGAAAAAATATTTATTTTGGGGTGTCTCCTAGTCCCCAAGGTATTTTCTCAAGGTTGTGTTCTCATGGCAGCTGCACTAAAGTAGGTAATAAAGTTAGGAGGTAGAATCATTTCACCTACCTGGCTTAGCCTCTCAGCATTTGGCCTTTCGAATTTCTAAAGGAGCAATTACACAATTTACACTGAATTGGAGAAGGAGGAGGAGGAGGAGAAGGAGGAGGAGGTTGCTAGGCCACCCAAATGTATTCAAAAGACATCAATAAAAAATTAAATAATCTGTCAATATCTTCATTTTTAAAATCTTGCTATAGATGAAAATCCATCATGCAGATTAAAGCTGTACTTTCTCAATGCCACCAAACCAAATGGAATTTGTGGTCTTCATCAATAGAAAATGTGAGTAATTTGCTAAGCACTATGAAGGAAAGTAGTCATCTGTCAGGAGCATAATTGATTAAGGTCTATTTAAGTACTTATAGGTTCAATAAACACTAGTTTCATGAGATGCTGTGATGAGAAAAGCAAGGAAAGGGGTCTCTGAGGTGGAAAGTCAAATAAATCTGGGAAATTATGCCCATGATATTTCATTCTCTGAGATTCGTAATATAGATTAGCCTATTAAATGATCTGAGACATTCTGCCCTTCATATATTCTTTTACATGCACAAGTGTATTTATTTACTTTTGTTATATATATGTATACACACACAATACCTGAGGTAGAAACAGAGATCATAGACAGTTAGATATGTACATACATACATGCATACATACATAGATCCATACCTACATACACACATAGATGATAGATAGATAGAAAGTATTCTGTGGGATTGACTTTGGACCGTGGTAATCTTTTCACACACTGGGGATCCCTCCTCTGAATGATTCCCCATCTTGTTTGTGAGCAAATACTCTTGAAATAGTTTTTCATGAGAGTTGAATATTCATACTACTTCATGTTCCCAAATGAAGTTCATCATTTTCAAGTTGCAAAAAATAATTGTAAAATGTCTCTTTTTCACATCTTTTCCTTGTCCCAGATAATGGAGTACTCTTTAATTAACTATAATATAGAATATAGTGTGCTTATATGTGTGTATATATATAGAACTATAAAAGTAACATTTACTTATGCAGTTTTTGTTAGAATAAAAATTACTGTTACATACTATAAAAATTTCATACTCAGAAAATTTAGAAGTTTCTAAAGTTAATATACTTTGTTTCATTTTTTACAGAGTATTTTCAAATGATCCATGTATTATCATACATAAATTGCTTCACTCTGAGAAATGACATAAAAGAATTTATATTTCATTCTAACAATTTATTCTTATTTATCAAATGAGGATTTGAAAATAAGATTGCTCAGACGATTGCTATTTTGCATGCATCAATCCATGAAAAATGATATGTTTTCAAATACATTGATTCCCTCATGTGAAGGCAATTTAACAAGTAAGAAAATTCCAGACTTTGTGCTATAATAAAACAAAACGTTTTTTCAACCTTTAAAGATGCAGTTCTACTCTAATAACATTTTTTGAAATAAAAATTTATCTGAACTCCGATGGAAAACATATCAAACAAGCTGAGTTACAAAACTCTAGCATGCCTGAACTGAAGTAAGCATTTTTGTTACAGTATTCTGCGTTTCATCTCTTTTGGTCATCAAACACAGGAAACAGTAGCAATGAAGTAGCGTCTACTTTGACCATGGGTTTCAGTAAGTGTTCATATGTATAATCCCTGGTCTTTGTTAAATGAAGATAACTGACCCAACATTTTGCAATGATATTATCTTTCTAGAATAAATTTAAGCATGAATATATTTAAGCACCGAACTACAAAACACAACACAGTGTACTCTGATATGAACTTTTATCTCTTCCTTAAGGTGCTAACGAGAACTTTTAAATATGTTGGCCAAGAAAAATGTGTTATTTGCCAGTTTCTTCTGATCATGTTGTCCGATTTTTGCTGATCAGCAGCACGTCTTACTCCATTTCTTCTGGGATTGATTCACTTGCATGGGGCTCATTACTTGCAGATTAGTCTAAATTTTGCTAATGGACTCAGAGATGTGCTCATTTATACCAAGTCATTATGAATTGAGTCCCAGGGAGGTTTGTTCCCTCCAGTATCTCTACAAACTACCTGCTGCTTTAAAAAAAAAAAAAAAGAAAAAGAAAAAAAAGAAAGAAAGAAACTGTATTTGGGCCTTTCTGGTCTGCCCACATGTGTGCTCAATGTCACAAAAAATGCTTAGGTTGTGGCTGTGAGGAGAGTTAGATTACACCTCTTTTGTTAGCTATCTATGCTGTCTAATTGGATTCCAAGCTAAAAATGGTTTTCCTACTAATGAAATTATGAATAAGAAGGCATTTCTTGTGTAACACCATTAATAGCTCCCTGAGCTGCCAATGATCAGGATTTTCCAGTTTAATAATTTCCCATCTTGTTTAACAGTTTCTTATTTAGGTTATACTAGCTTTGAGAAGATAACTGGACCATATTCTTTAATTTCATAAGCAGCTACCGCTTTTTTGTAAGTGAAGCACTTTTAGAAGCTCTGAAAGTGGTATTAAGTTGCAACATTAGTGCAATAAATGCTACCTGAGTAAGGCATGCAATTAATCTTTAATTCGCAGAAGTGATATTTAACATTTGACTCCCACAAGCCCTTTTTCTGTACACTGTTCTTAATAAGACCCCTTGCAAGTCAAGATTAATGGTCTTAGTATTTGTCCACTGATTCTTTTACTAAACTGTAAAGCTCTCCATTAAGTTTAAGTCAGTTGGAACTCATGCTGGTCTTATTCAGTTTGAAATTCTAACACCAAGCTCAATCGAATGATTGTCATAATTCACTTTTCTTACACTGTAATTATTTATACATTATTAGCTTTCATTTGAATGTTCTTTAGAGTTTTAGTTGACAGTAAAGTTTATTCCTGAAAAGTGGGCAAAACATACCAACAAGCAACAAAATATATTCAGAAAATATATTCCTTTAAGAACGTTGCATATTTTTTTATGGATATTGATTAAAAGTCACTTGGACTTTTGAATAATTTGAAATAAACATTCTACTGTCAACATAAATATTGAACATAATGAATTTTTATAGTCATCTTACATTTATAACAAATCTAACATCGTCCTAATATCATCTTAATATACGAGGAAAGTACTGCCATGAATAAGAGTTAGTTCTCTCCCTTTGACAAGTTGGATAAATCAAACAATTGTAGAATGGCTTCTATAGATTAATTTTAATAATTTACAAATAATCTTTTCAACTTCAGTACCCATCAACATGACTTAAGCAAATTTAACATGTATTGTATGTTGCTAATCTGCCACATTCCTGACATTCTAAGCTTGACCCTGTATTTAAGGAGCCAGAAGACTAGAAATCACATTTTCCAAACTCACTTATTAGAAAGATTTTGGTTTAATTTTCATAGGAAAGATTTGGACAGAGGAAGAGAAGCAGAACTCTTATTGTTCCAAAACCCAGGAAGGCTCAGGAACTTTGGCAGCTAAACATGAAAGGGATTTGCTAGGGCTTCTCTGCCTCCTCCTACAAATCACCCGCTTCAGGACTCCAGAGAGCTGAAATCATTGGAATATTTCCCTGCTTGTTATTTTCTAAACAGTATTGTTTTGACTTATCTGACAAATATATTTAGCAATAATCCGATATTGGCTTCCCTGACCTTAATTCTCTCAGCCTTCTGACAGTTTTATGTCTCTAATCCCTCTTTTAAGTCCCTTGCTGCTTGAAATATGTTAAAGCTGTATCTATTTTCCTGATCAAACCTTGACTTAGAGGATACCTTACAGAACCAGGATCCAGATCCTTCCTAATCCAGATCCCGTCCCCTAAACGCATCAGAACAAAAACAGTTTCTCACCGTTAACTTATTTAACTTTGGTTTATTTCCCCCCTTTATAAACTGGCAGGCTGGCAAAAGACAGTAGAGGTATTGATAATACACATTTAGAGGACAAAATTTCTCATTCCTTAGTCTTTGACTGTTTTTGAAAAATAAAGAATAACATCCTCAGAGGAAGATTCCTGAACCCATTCTAGAAAACCTTCTTCAACTCGCTATGATTATGTAATGAGTATGCTATAATTATGTAATTACTGAAAGCCTTCATTCCAAATACTATGGAGAAATAATTATAAGCAGACCTTTTAAGATATGTTCTGTAAATTTAGATGAATAAAGGCATAAGAAAATATAACTCATGTATACACTGTACATACTATAGATATGTAAAAGAAGCTGGGGAAGGGAGACTGAGAAATAAAGAATGAGATAGGGGCACAGATCAGAAACCTAAAACCCAGTGGCAAAAGGAATGTATTACCTAGGCACAGATCCTTCTTACACAGGGCAAGGAGGATGACATTAGCCTAGTGCGTACATGAAAGTGTTGGGTAAGGAGAAGTACATGCTGAGTTAAGAGAGAAATCAGGTTTCCTTAGTAGAAAATGTTGAGAAAAATTATTCTATTTTTGATTGTAAATTAATTGGATTCTGTTGATACTCATAGGTTTCATTAGTAGAGCTGAGTTACTTTGTAATTCAAGTGGGAAAATGGCCTTTTCTTTAGAATACAACACTGGTCCGAAATGTCTATAAAAAGATTTGTTCATGTAAATGATCATGTATTCTGGGAGCAAATTAAGAACATTTTATGTCTTTGCAATAGGATGGTCAACGAAGAAGGAATAAATTATCATTCTTCCTGTAGGCTCATAGATTAAATTTTTTACATAACACACACAAATTGATCTAGTTATGAGGGTTTTGTATATAAAACTTATAATAATTATTTGGATAAGAATAGATTTTTATTATTTAAAAATAAGTATTTTTTAATTGAGATGAGACTATGTTTAATGTTTCAGGTCGGCATCTGTGAATATTCGAGTAAATATAAAATAATAGTTCAACAAATAGCGATCTGCAATTCACACTTTTCAAACTTAGTAGAAATGTTTATTTCTATGGAATAATTTAATATGCATATGGCAAGATGAACAGATACAAGAAATTTTAGAATCTAATATGCAATATTTAATGCTTACACTGTCAAATATGCCAAGATGGTATGTAAAAATATACAAACTTATCAAAATGTGGTACCAAGAAACATTTTGTCTATGATTTAGAAAGCTCAGGCCAGTATTTCGACAGATAGATATATAGTCAAATAGATGATAGATAGATAGATACACAGACAGACAGCTAGCTAGCTAGCTAGCTGATAGATAGATAGAACATAGAGTTTCCATTACTGACCTTAAAAAGAAAAAGCTCTGTGTGTGGTCAGCCTAGTGGTTTCAGAGCAGGACAAAACAGGCTCAATACAGATATCCACTAAACATTTATACAAAGAGATATCTGTATGCCCATTTAGTAAATTAACAGAAACAATAGTAAGCATTCATAAAATATGAACTAGCTACTCTATCACAAATCAACAAAGGTACTTAAACATTATGAGAGTTTATAGGTATTAATTTAAGTTTCTGCTTATTTTAAAAAGTATAAGGCTTTGATGACTCTTTGAATATATTTTCAATTGACAGATAAAGTAAATCATAGTGGTAATATCAATAATAAACTATTTAAAACTTAGAATGAAAGATATATTTAAATAGTTTGATAAACATACAGTTTGGATTCAGCAATATATATGTGTCGGTATTCATTTCAGAGCTATTTTGATTTCTTTTCAGAGTATTATTTATTTAACAAACTTACATAACACTTCCTATGTGACAGACACTATTCCAAGTATATTACCATTATTAACTCATTTGGTGATATGAGTTCTGTTCAACTCTTGGTTAAATTTTACAATTACCTCTTTCTTCAGTATTATAAAAAATAATAACTGGTCTGCTTCAAACATAATCTTAAACCCAAGTATGAGTTCATCATAGAAGGTACTTTGTACAATATTTCATGCTGTACTGCAGTCTACGTCTACCTTGGTATCCCTGAAATTTCTATGTGGAGAGTTGACCTTGCTTAGTCAGTCCCCAAGGATTTACTTAAGTAGAGTATCAAGCCTATGGCTTGTACTTTCTTCTGTCCTTCCCTCAATTATAGTTTTCCACCATTGTCTATTGCTCAGACTCTTAAACTGACATGCACCCTTCTAAGAGATGGAAGAGAAGACACAGAGAAAAGAGGAAAAGGCCATGTGAAGATAGAGATTGTAGTTATGTAGACACAAGCCAAGGAATGCCTCCTTGAGCCAACAGCACTATAATAAACAAGAAAGAACTCTCCTCTGCAGGGCTCAGTGGCTCATGCCTGTAATCCCAGTACTTTGGGAGACCAAGGTGGGCAGATCCTGAGGTCAGGAGTTCGAGACCAGCCTGGCCAACATGGTGAAACATACCTACTAAAGATACAAAAAATTAGCTGGGTGTGGTGGCGTGCACCTGTGATCCCAGCTACCCAGGAGGCTGAGGCAGGAGAATCACTTGAAACCAGGAGGCAGAGGTTGCAATGAGCTGAAATCATGCCAATGCATTTCAGCCTGGATGACAGAGCAAGAAAGGATTCTCCTCTAGAGCCTTTAGAGGATGTGTGCCATTGCCAACACCTTGATCAGACATTTGGCTTCCAGAACTGTGAGAGATTAAATTTCTTTTATATTAAGCCACAAAGTGTATGTAATTTGTTAACTTAGCCCTAGGAAACTAATACTGCAGTTCATGCTCTACTTGGGATGATAGACAATAAGTAAAATATATAGCATGCTAGATGATGAGAAATGCAATGTACATTTAAAAAATAAAAAAGAGAAGGCAGTACAGTACCGGGACAGAGAATTTCCATTTTAAACAAGTTCCTTGAGAATGTAACATTTGAGCAAAAACATAAAGATAGCAAAGAAGCAAATTATGAAGATGACTAGAGATAAATATTCTAGACAAAGGGAATAGTAAATACAAGTATCCTGAAATGAGAGCATGTATGCTCTCTAGAAATGGTAAAGACACCAATGTGTCTTGGATCAAATGTGAGGGGGTGAGATGATCAGATATAAGGTAAGAGAGGTAATATCATGCAGCTTGTACTCCATGATAGGAATTTCTAAATGAAAGGGATGATGTTATAAGATTTTCAGCATAAAGTGATTAAATAAATTGTTTTAAGAAATGATAACCTTTCAGCTAAGTGGAAATGAGACTGTAGTTGGATAACAATAGGGATATGAAGACTATCTATATCCTCCTGGTAGATTATTGACAATAATGAATTGGACCAAGATAATAGTGATGAGTAGTTGTCAGATTCTGCTTATAGTTTCAAGGTTGAGTCTTTAAGATTTTTGGATAGATTGGATGTGAGATGTGAAAGAAAGGGGAAAATCCAAAATTTTTGATCTGATATACTGGACAAATAGAATATTTCTTACCTGATATGGTTTGGTTTTGTGTCCCCACCCACATCTCATCTCAAATGTAATCCCCATGTATCAAAGAAGGGAACTGGTGAGAGGTGCTTGGATCATGGGGCGGTTTTCACCATGCTATTCTTGTGACAGTGAAGGAGTACTCATGAGATCTAATGGTTTAAAAGTGACAGTTTCCACTGTACTCTCTCTCTCTCTCTCTCTCTCTCTCTCTCTCTCATGCCACCATGTAAGATGTGCCTTGCTTTCCCTTCACCTTCTGCTACGATTATAGGTTTCCTCAGGCCTCCCCAGCCATGTGGAAACCTCTTTCTTTGTAAACTATCCAGTCTCAGGTAGTGTCCTTATAGCAGTGTGAGAATGGACTAATAATACATTACCTAAGGTAGGAAACAGCTCTGGAGGAATATGACTTGGGAAAAAGATTAGAAATTTATTTGAGGGCATGTTAAACTTGAGGTGCCTATTAGATTTCCAAGTGAATCTAATAGGCATCCAATAGGTAGTTTATAATCAAATTTGTAGTTTAAGAAAAAATTTAAGTTGTATATAAAATTTTTGAATCATCATCAAACAAATGACAATTAAAGATATGAGACTTGAGAATATTGCAAAAGGAGTGAGTTCAGATAGAGAAAGCTTGGAGCTCAAATTGTGCACTCCAATCCAAGAAGTTTGGGAGATGAGTGGAATTGAACAATGGGGACCATGAAGGGCCACCGACTGAGGCAGGAGAAAGACTAAGAGAGTGATGGGCTGGAAACCAAGTGGAAAAGCGTGTCAAGGAAAATAAAGTGATTTCTGGTAAATGCTGATGATGGGTCAGGTGATATGAAGATTTTAAAATGGATTGAATTTAGCAACATGTAAGCTTTTAATGATCTATACAAAAAAGAAATGGTGATGTGGTAGAACTAAGGTGAGATTAAAGAGAAAGAATAGTATTTGTGAGCATTGAGAATAGAAAATTCTTTCAAAGATTATTGCTTTAAATGGAGAGTAGAGAATCAAATATGGAGCTTGAGGGCAATGTTGAGCAAGAGAGGTTTCATTATTTGTGATTTTTTTTTTTGCTTTTGTGTGTTAATATAGAAGAGTTTGTATAATTTTTGGAATTATCAAGTAGTAAGAAATAAAATAATGGTGCAAGAGGAAAAGAGGAGAATTGGTAGAATGATGTTCATGAGTAGGAAAAAGGGGCTTGCTCCTTCCCATGCTGAAAGCATGGACAGGATCATTGGTGTCTGATAATGTGAGACTGAGGTATTAGAAGAATCATCTAGCTGTAGTTTTAAATAATCAATAATTAACTCAAGAGTTGTATTGGAAGAAATAACAAAGAACCAGAAACTATACTCTTTAAGGAATGAGGGTAAGAAGGTTAAGACTCAGAAGATAACTGGAGCAAAGACAGAAAATGCATGGTGTAGTTTAATGCATGAGATTTGAAACTGGAAGTATTGAGGAAGGAGGGAGAAAGATGATTAGCAGGGAGAAGCAAGGAGGAAACAAAAGCCAAACAAGTTTCAATAAAAATAGATTAGTATCAATTTAAAATATTTTCAATTAAATTGCTCTTATTAAAATATTATTTTAGGGCTGGGTGCAGTGGCTGATGCCTGTAATCCCAGCACTTTGGGAGGATGAGGTGGGTGGATCACAAGGTCAGGAGTTTGAGACCAGCCTGACCAACATGGAGAAACCCCGGCTCTGCTAAAAATACAAAATTAGCCGGGCTTGGTGGTGCATGCGTATCTCTAGTCCCAGCTTTTCAGGTGGCTGAGGCAGGAGAATCACTTGAACCTGGGATGCGGAGGTTGCAGTGAGCAGAGATCATGCCATTGCACTTCAGCCTGGGCAATGAGAGTGAAACTCCGTCTTAAAATATATATATATACATTATTTTAGTCAAATAGTATTATTTTGTAAGAAAATCAATATTTTATGTAGAATCTTCTAATCTGACAAATTTACTTTATCTTTTTAATTCACCCTTTTCATTTTCACAACCATTGTTATAATAAATATGTATTCATTTTTGATCTTTATTTAATACAATGCTTACTTCTTTCTAGAATCGTCTGGTAGATCCAAAATGTTAGATTTAAAGTCCAATGAATTCGTAACTCATTGTCTGTCCTCATCAACAGATCCTAACCTCCTCCACATCAGTAAGTATCCTTCTCTTTCAATGACTTTGCTAGATTTACCCTCTTCTACCTCAAAGACTCTTGGGGTTCATTCTCTTAACATTTTTTACCTAACATTTATATGTTATTTATACCTATAAGTACATATTTATATTTATATATATTTATAGGTATACATAACATTTATATGTGAATAACATATATATAATACATAAATAACATGTTTATATGTATAAACAGCATATGTGTATGAATAACACATAAATAACATATAAATACTAGCACAATGACTGCACTGGCATGTGCTAATATTTATGTTGTTTTTATACATATATATTTTATAAAATATTACTTGAGTATCTTATAGGTCTGGAAAGTTTTAAGGAATTCAAAGTCAGTATCCATGCATCTCCCAATGTCACTGTCCCACAGATTATGCAGAATATGCACTGCATTCAAGTCAGGGCCATAAACATTTCCTTCATCTTTTTAAGGGTACTAGTACTGCACTCTCCTAGTCAGGCTGATCCAGCTTGTAGTTACCAAATAGCTGAACTGGCAATCAAAAAATACAAGATGTTTATCACTCTTCTTTTGGATTTCAGGAAAAGTTTGGTTTGTTGTCCCCCCAGTCTCTCTTTCTTTTTTATTTTTAACCAAGGCAAAAGCAATGGCTTTGTATTTCAATATCACATTATCAAAATTTCATGATATGTGAGAAGTCATATATTTTACCTGATAAAAAATGCCGTTGCAAAGCTCTAAATAAATCAGAAACTACATTAAATACAGCCATTAATGCATGGCAGAGAGTAGTCTAGAATAAAATATGACTTCTTAAGCATTTTATTTGGCTTTCGTTTTGTCCATGTCCACATATATTCTAAGTACAAAAACAAAAATGTTATTTATGACACTTTAAATTGAGCCCATGTCTAGACAGTATGCAATATAGGTGAATCTGAAGTTGCAGCTATATTACCATGTGACAATTGATCAGAAAAATGAGTTGGCATATTCAATTACTTGTGATGACAATCATAACAATACCCAGTTTATTTTTAAATTTCAGCTTAGGTTCATTGTTTTTTTGCCCTATAAAGCTGAATAACTTTGAGATGCTTTCTATGTGATTAATGTGTTAAAGTATATTAAAATTTATTATCTTATCTAATTGTAATTTTTAATCACACTTTTTAAAAAGTTATAGTTCTCTCTTCAAATTAAATCAAATCAAATCTAATTATTTTGGTGACATTTTTATTCTTGACAAAGTATTCTCTGGTTCTGCATATAATTGACATTATAATCAAAAGCAATTAAGCAAACTCAAGCCCAAACAAGAAGCAAATATTCTCCTTGAGAGGTAACAAGGCTTATTGGAAATATTACCAGTCTAAATGTCAGGAGATATAAGTTTATCTCTAATTTTACCTTGCACATACTTCTGACCTTTGTCAAATAACTTTTCTCAACATCAGCTTTCTCATTAACACACAAAAAGTGTGCATACTTCTAAGTACTTTCCATATTTAAGAGTATTCCCTACATTTTTAAAGCACATATGTTACCATAGAGCAAGAAATTGTACATTTAACTTAAAAGATATTGATCAAATACACATATTTTAATATTTTTAATATTTTAATTATGAAATCATGTTTGAAGTTCTAATTTGTTGATGTAGCTTTCTTTCTCCTCCTCTCTCTGTCTCTCTTTCTTCTTCACTCTCTCTCTTTGCTAAAAATGAGATATTAGAGACATTACTCTGAAACTTATCGTATGTTTAACTTAAAGGATATTGACCAAATACACATATTTTAATATTTGAATTATGAAGTTATGTATGAAGTTCAAATTTGTTGTTATAGCATTCTTTCTCCTCCTCTCTGTCTCTCTCTTCCTCATTTTTTCTCTTTTCCCTTAAAAAATAAGATATTAGAAACATTACTCTGAAACTTAATTTTTGCTCTAACTACTTGTGCATGGACATTCCTTTTGGTTAGCACATAAATATATGGCAGGGCGTGGTGGCTCATGCCTATAATCCCGGCCCTTTGGGAGGTTGAGGCAGATTGATCACTTGAGGTCAGGAGTTTGATACCAGCATGACCAACATGGTGAAACTCGGTCTCTACTAAAAAATACAAAAAAATTAGCCGGGCATGGTGGCAGGCACCTGTAATCCCAGCTACTCCAGAGGTTAAAGCAGGAGAATCACTTGAACCCAGGGGCGAAGGTTGCAGTTAGCCAGGATCACTCCATTGCACTCTAGCCTGGGCTACAAGAGCAAAACTCTGACTCAAAAAAAAAAAAAAATTAAAATTAAAAATACATATATCTACTTCATTTTTTGTGCTACCTGCATTATGATCCACAGTATAGATGTATCATTGCTTTTTGGTGAACAACTAGATTTCAGGTTGTTTCCAATTTGTTGCAATTATAAGCAAAGTTGTTGCAAGCATTCTTTGGTATCTGTCAATACTGTACTTGTAACTTTAATAAAAATGACCTTCAAAAAAGGTATTGCTGAGACACAGCATAAGCATGATTTGCATTTTAATGAAATAACATGTAACCTTACCAAAAAGACAGGAATTTACACTTTCATCTCATGTCCAGACAATAGCCAGATTTAGTCTCATATTCTATTTTGAGGATGTGGGCTGGTGGAAGGTTATGTGGAATGGTAACATGGTCCTTATTTATTTTTTAAAAATCCAGAACTACTGTAAAGTCAGACTGAAATTCAGAAGTCTAAACCCAAAAACAAAACACTAAGATGGTGTTGCATCATCTGAGTATAAAAAAATGAAGGCTTGAACTAGGACGATTCTAATGAATGTAGAACACATCCATAAAGATAACTCCTCAGATTTGTCAAAGATCAGAGGGAAAGGATTCCCTATTTAATAAATGGTTTTGGGAAAATTGGCTAGCCATATGCAGAAAACTGAAACTGGACCCCTTCCTTACACCTTATACAAAAATTAACTTAGTACAAATTAAAGACTTAAATGTAAGACCTAAAACCATAAAAACCCTACAAGAATACCTAGGCAATTACCTGAATGGTAATTCAGGACATAGGTTAGGGCAAATACTTCATGACTAAAACACCAAAAGCAATGGCAAGAAAAGCCAAAATTAACAAATGGGACCTAATTAAACTGAAGAGCTCTGCACAGCAAAAGAAACTATCATCAGAGTGAACAGGCAACCTATATAATGGGAGAAAATTTTTGCAATCTATCCATCTAACAAAGGGCTAACATTCAGAATCTACAAAGAACTTAAACATATTTACATAAAAGAAGCAAACAATCCCATCAAAAAGTGGGTGAAGGATATGAATAGACACTTCTAAAAGAAGACATTTATGCGACCAACAAACATGAAAAAAAAGCTCATCACTGGTCATTAGAGAAATGCAAATTAAAACCACAATGAGATAACATCTCACACCAGTTAGAATGATCATTAAAAAGTCAAGAAACAACAGACGCTGAAAAGGATGTGGAGAAATAGAAACACTTTTACACTGGCGGTGGGAGTGTAAATTAGTTCGACCATTGTGAAAGACAGTGTGGCGATTCCTCAAAGATCTAGAACTAGAAATACCATTTGATCCAGCAATCCCATTACTGGGTCTATACCCAAAGGATTATAAATCATTCTACTATAAAGACACATGCACACGTATGTTTATTACAGCACTGTTGACAATGGCAAAGACTTGGAACCAACCCAAATCCCCATCAATGATACACTGGATAGAGAAAATGTGGCAAAATGTGGCACATATACACCATGGAATACTATGCAGCCATAAAAAGGATGAGTTCATGTCCTTTACAGGGACACGGATGAAGCTGGAAACCATCATTCTCAGCAAACTAACACCGGAACAGAAAACCAAACACCACATGTGTTCACTCCTAAGTGGGAGTTGAACAATGAGAACACATGGACACAGGGAGGGGAACATCACACACCAGGGCCTGTTGGGGGTGGGGGCCTAGGAGAGCAATAGCACTAGGAGAAATATCTAATGTAGATTACAAGTTGATGGGTGCAGCAAACCACCATGGCACATATATACTTATGTAACAATCCTGAACGTTCTGCATATGTACCCCAGAACTTAAAGTATAATCATAAAAAAAGATAACTTCTCAGATGGAAGCACTCTAAAGCTGATTATTGCATCCTTAAAAAATGACCAGCATTTTGAATGTGAATTGAAATAATTCAGTTTATCTAGCTTTTGTCTTTGCATTCATTCCCCTAACAAATGTTTATTGAGCACCTACAATGTGCCACACTATTTTAGTCTCCAGGGTGACAGCATTGAGCAAAGTCTCTGCCCTTATGAAACTTAATTCCTACTGAGAAAACAAAGTAGTAAGTGTGTTGAAGAAAAATAAAGTAGGTAAAGGAAAGAGAAAGGAGCTTGGAGACTTTAAATGTGGAGGTCAGACAGTCTTTCATAGAGGGCAAGAATAGAACATAGATCTAAAGAAAGTCAAATGGAAAGCAATATATAAAAACATTAGGTTCTCGGTAACCAAAACAAAAATCACAGAAAACCTGATTGGCTTTAGAGTTCTAATAATCTGAATACAAGAAAACATGATGAACAGGGAAAATTTTGGTGCAATGCACAATGGAAAGATTTGAAGTTACACACACACACACACAGACATGTTAGACTCTGCTACTTAAAGATGCAATCTATTAAATCCGTTAGGCCTTTGTCGCAAGAAAGAATCTTTAGGCAAATTAATAAATGACCCCATTAGAACAGATTTTACACATCTGCCTACAAAAGCAAATGCTTTTAAAAATTGCAGCTGGCTCATTAAAATAATGATGGCCAATTTAGTGTGCATTGAAGTTCTTGGTTGCTTTGCAATTATTCTGTGTGTACCTGCCCTTGTGGAGATGTCCTTTTCTTCCTCCTGGGTTATTTGGGCACAGTTACTTCTGTTGTAAATGCATATTGCATAACTGATTTCATAATTCTATTCTGTGCCCTCTGTGGTCCTTGTTGCATAGGTAACCAGGATTTTATTTAGAGAATATAATGCAACAGATAGCACTTTATTTTTCACACGGTGAAATCTAAGCCTCCAGAGGGTTGAATGTCCAGAAATTGCTTAGTCTTCTTCAGCCTACAAAAAAGAGTTAACAATACATTTTGCAAAAGAACATAATTAAGCTAAAAAAGAAACATGTCATTTTAATTGGAACACCTATCTTCGTATCATCTCAGAAAATCTTACATGAAGCATGAGTTTTTTTCTTTTAGGAAACTGCCTGGCACTATTTTTGACCTGGGGGAGGGTTTACTTTATCTCTTCAAAATCTGTGTTTAATTGATACATTTGTTCACTTCACCGTTGAAACTTTATTTGGGGAGCATATCTTTGCAAAATGTTTATTCCAAATATCTTCTGAAGAATAACGACTGGCTATGTGCCACACAAATAAACAAAGCCAAATAAGCAAAGAGAGACAAGCGAACAAGACGTAAAACAGATTGAAGTTTATTTTCTAAAAATAAAAATTGAGTAAGGAATTTGATTAGAAATTGAAATTTACAACTAAATCTAAACCTCGGTTTCTAATTAAATCTTTCTAAGTCAGAGATTTTTTAAAAATTAGACAATTTACCACAACAAAGAGATAACATTTACCTGCATTCATTAATATTTATGTCATCACCTATACATTTTGCTATCTATAAAATAATACGTTATAGTAAAAATGAAGATTGCGGTCAGTGTTTTCAGGCGTGTTTTTAACAACTATCTGTATATTTGAACTTGGTTTTTCTGCCTTATATCTTTTCAATAACGTTTTTGTACTGGCTAAGAGGTCATTATGTAGACAATTATTAATTTCTTCTTCAGCATTTTCAAACACTTCTCTCCCTCTACTTTTAAAGAGTTTCAGGCAATAATAGTATTCAAGATTTGTGTTAAAGATATCTCATAGTGTAAAAAAAAAATACTGATATGCAAATTGGCCTCAGGATGAATTCATTGTAGAAATAACACTATATTGTTCTTTCATTATGAAGGTATCTATAATACAAAATAACTGCCTCAAAAACATTTAGCTTACATACATTCAGACAAAATTCACATTGAAAGCATGAAAACAATTTGACCCCAATCCTTATTCCTGTGAATATATATAAAGAAGAATATCTTTGAGTATGACACTCTGTCATTCTTGATAGACTGAGTGTGGAGTCTCATCCACAGTTGTTTTCATAACATTATTTGCTAAGTTACACAAGTTTTCATTTTCTGAAAAAGCAAAATGTAATGATAAATACAATATATATTTTTATATTAAAAAGTGTGGGATGTCCAAATGCCAAAGGCAGAAAACTTTAATTCAAATACTTGTACTTTGAGAGAAAGGAAAAAATTATCTACATTTTAAAGAGCAAAAGAATAAAATTGTTTATCTGTAATACATATTAATATTATCAGATAAATATTGGCCTGCTTGTCACAAACATAATATTAAATCATTTTGAAATTTATTTCTATGATGGACAGTGAATCAAAAGTTTAAAATAACTGTATAACAGTTGTTCATCAATAATGCTAAGACTGAAGATTGATGCAGGTTAGGGAAAATATTCCACTAATTATCTGAATATAAAGAATTTAAAGGTTGATGAGAGAAGCTTAGATCATATCTAGTCCAACACTTATTTCATATTGAGTAACTTTTGGGGTTGTGGCTATAGCCCTGAGACAGACTCAACTTTGTACTCAATTTTGAGACAAAATATTTCACCTCAAAAACTATACGTAAAGAAACCTTAAAAAGTACTACTTATGCCTAATTTGGCTAAGTCTACTTGTGTGCTACCAGCCACCTATGTTCTTAATGTTGTTCAGTTAATAGTACAACTTTTAAGAAAGGGAGGTTTGAAATAGTAACGTAGACATACCATACTCAGTAATTAAGATTGTAACTAAGATTAACTAAAGGTTTATATGAACAGGCACTGCTATTTAATCAAAACCTATAAAAAGTTTATACACACAGATGAACCTAAAAAGCATACTGAGTGAAAAAAGCCAGTTGCAAAAGGGCTTATTTGATTATATCACCTAAATTGTCCAGAATAGGCAAATCCATAAACCCACAAAAGAGATTCGTGGTGCCAGGACCTGGGGAAGAGGAGGCATGGGAAGTGACCTAATGGATGTGGGGTTTCTTTGGTGGGTGATAAAGATGCTCTAAAATTATTTAGTGGCAACTGTTGCATAGCTCTGAGAATATACTATAAACATTGTACATTTTCAAGGAGTGAATTTTACCGTATGTGAATTATATCTCAATAAAGCTGTTATATTAAATAAAATGTATGATTTCTTTCTTTCTTTCTTTTTTTTTTTCACTGTCAGGACTTAAATCTGTGCTTTTTAACTTTTCAAAGGGCCTGGATTTCTGTAAAAGTCTCCTAACTGCAATCCCTATCTCCTTCTTCTGCAATATATTAGTCATACACAAGACCAATCTTCATGAACATGATTTTTACATAACCATTAGTCTCTTTACAACAATTTGTTGAAAGAATTAAGATTAAAATCTAAGATTTTGGTCGGCCATCTTTCCATTTTGACCTGTCACCTTTATCTCCTTAATAATCTTGAGATTTTCCATTTCCATCTCTAAGAAATGACTTTGAGTTAACATTGTCACCTTGCTGGAAATCTGCTTCCTTTCCTCTACACTTCTCCCTTTCCCCATTCTTTGGAACCTAATCCAAACCCCATTGTTTTCTAATTCTTTCTTTGGCCATCTCAGAACACAGTCAACTGCTCTCTTGCAGAACTTCTAATGTATTTCCTTATAAGCATTACTCATTGCCTATTTGATCAATATTCCATATATTTTGCATTCTGTCCCTTGAGAACATTGGAAGTGGCACTCTACTCCATGTATTTCTCATAGTATTTGACCCATTATAGGTGGCTATCACATTCAGTGATTGACCATATAAATATATAGAGAGAATTTGTATCCAACAAACATTTTTCAGGTACACTAGGGCTTTTTGAAACAACATAAACATTTTTGTTCAAATAATATAACTCTAAAACACATTACTTGCATATTATATAATAATTTCTAGCTTTCAAGTTTTTAAAAATAATGGCAATTATATTTTCTGAAACAAAAGCAAAACATATGGTCTGACATATACAAGAGAAGGACATATTTTAAATCAGAGCTAATTATGAAGACGAGCCAAATGTTCAATAAAAAATAAATCAAAATTTTAAAAGTGTTGGTGCTGCAGAGACTTGGATTGTGGACATGCTGTCACCCTTACTAATTATCTTTGAGCAAGTTAATCTTTCAATGCCTCATTTTCCTCATTTACAAAGTAATGAAAATAACCTGTTCAACATCATAGGACTGTGTTAAAAAGTTAACAGAGAAAATCCTAATGAAGTGTTTGGTACTGTATTGGATACTAATAAAATGTTAAATCAATTTTAGTTATTATTACTGTGCAGACGTAGCATAAAATAATTGTTGTTAAGGGTGGGCTATTACAACAAGCCACATTTGCACACATAAATAACAGAAAATGACAATTTAAGATTGCCTTTGGAGGATTCTATTGGTAGTGTCTGGAAGTATCTCATTTAAGGATCATGTATTTTACTAAAATATGGAATACCGGAAAAATAGATGTCTCTGTGTGGGAGAATGCAAGATCATCTCTTGCAGTACATTTTGCCCAGTACTGAACATACAAGCTGATACACCATTTCTCCATTCACTCCTTGGCCCTTTGACAGACGAATCTACTAACCAAATCAAGAGAAGGGCACTAACACCTAAAGATAATAAATAAGAAAGCGGGGAATGAGAACCAGCATACAATTTGAGCAGGAAGGGCAGAAAAGTTTAGAGAGGTTCTTAGTGCCCCCTAGTGTTAAATCTCCTGCAGTTTTTTGTTTCATTTTGTTTCTTAAGTGGGTGTTTTACCAAGGGAGTTTGAAGTTAGAAGCACTAAGCTTTTTTCAAAAGATCCTTCATATTAGGCTGCCTGAAAATGCACAGACGCATAATTCTTTTAAGAAAACAAATTCTCAAAGGCTAAAGACACACAATGTAGTCATTTCATTAAAGAAATGATGAATTACAAATGAAACATATCTAGGAGAGGGACTCAAATTCTGTATTTAAATATATTCAGCAGTTGAAGCAATCAGATAATCAGAATATATACATTTCAGTAGAATATTTAAGCCTAAGTAACTCTAACCGAAGCAATGTAATGATTGAATCTAGTTAAACTCCTTACCTAGGCTATTTTTAATGGAATTGCTGACATCCTTAATACAGAGATCCAAACACTTCTATTCCAACAGTATATATAGCCTACAGACAAGTCTTACTAAAATGTGCTGAGTTAACTTCTCAGCTTTGAGGCTTTTATTTCACAAGGGCAGAACATTAATTTCATGACCTTCAAATGTTCTAAATGAATGTAGCCATTGAATTAAATAATAACTAGTTTTCTTCTGTAGCTATCAAGCCTATAGAAGGAGGCCCAAAGTTACAGGAATTGGAAATTACTGTAGCTTAGTCAAAAAATACTTCCTATTTTGCTGATTAAAATTTGTCTTTGAACACTTTTTATAAAAATGACGGTTGAAAGTCTAAACTATTTTGGAACATTTATAAGTAGTTTAAAGAGAACTGAAATAGGTTATCATAAAGAAATAATAGGCTTGCTTTCAGTCTAATATTTCTGTCGATGTGATTATATTAGAAAAGACTTTTCTTTTTGGAAAGAAAACCATGTCTGATGTAAGACTAGTCTGGACAAACCTTAAGTTTGAGTCAAGATGTTTTATCTCTGTTTGATATAGTCACTTCAAAATACTTGTACTGGCTTTTGGATTCTAGTGTTCTCCTGATAAGGATCATTCTCAAGTTTTCCTCATTTGAAATTTCACCTTTAAGATACAGGGAGGCGGATGGTGAGCTATCATTCAGAGGGTTCATATTCATTGTACGCCAGGCTATACTGTATTTCTTTCCCATCACTTCCCATCTCAGTTATTCATTAAATACTGCACTTACTCTTATTCATGCTGACTCTACCCCAAAACCAACTTTTAGGAGACATCTAACGTCATTTAATCTAGTCCCTCTGTATCCCTTAATTCAAATACAGAAGAGTTTAAACTTGTGATTATATTTGATGAACTGCTCCTGGATGATGAGATCAATTAGTAAAGAGTGACAATTTCTTTTTCCAAGGACCAACCCTGAGGTAATTGGTGCAGTTCAAGCACTGTTGGTAATAATGTTAATATGTATACTAGAAAGAGGTATCGAAGGCAGGTGCTTAGACTCTTAAGCTTCAAAGTCCAGGCCAGGTCGGTGGCTCATGCCTGTAATCCCAGCATTTTGGGAGATTGAGGCAGGTGAATCACAAGGTCAAGAGGTTGAGACCATCCTGGCCAACATGGTGAAACCCCATCTCTACTAAAAATACAATGATTAGCCAGGCGTGGTGGTAGATACCTGTAATCCCACTTACTCGGGAGGCAGAGGCAGAATTGCTTGAACCCGGGAGGCAGAGGTTGCAGTGAGCCGAGATCGCACCACTGTACTCCAGCCTGGTAACAGACGGAGACTCTCTCTCAAAAAAAAAAAAAAAAAAGAGAGAGAGAGAGAGATCAAAAGTTCAATTATATTCTTAAACTTCTGAATGTAAACTTTGGAATCTGACATTTTTTGCTGAAGGAACAAAACAGGTAACAGCTATGATAATTACCTATGCACCTGACTCCTCACATTATTATACATGATAACTTCTAAATTGAAATATTTTCATAGTCAATGAAATCTACATGAATTTATTTTTAAGGATTTTTTAAAGAGAAAAGAGAACAATGTGGCTAAGATGAGATTTTTAGCAAATGAAAGCCTTAGAAAATAATATGAAAAGACAAGAAAATAGGAGGTATAGTAGCCTTAGTGTTAACACAATATTAGTATCAGAGGTTTTCATGGTATAAGAAGGAGTCCAAATTTTAAATACAGGTGCAAAATTCCACAATTTTTTGCTCTGTGTTGCTTTGTTTTTGCCGATCCCTTTCTTAGAGAGTATACTGAGCGAAATAAATTAAAGAAGCACGCCTCACTCCTGGGGTAAGACATAGACATCGTTACACACTGAAGTACCTAACCAGGTCATGGAAGTGAGTTCATCATACAATCACCTGAGTTAACATGTTTATAAAGTCTATAGCAGTAAGAAAACCTGACAAGATATATCTGGTTTATTAACACGAGGTTATCTCACATCATCTGCTATCCTTAAATAAACACATTGGAACATCTCTGGGGTTCAGTAAAAAACAATAAGCACATAATTTTTTCCCATTATAGAATGATAGTCCCAGTCAGCCATCATCCTTGTGAACAGAAAAACACATAGAAACTTCCTGCGAAGAGAGCAGACTAGCACTCAGCAGTTGACTCAAGTGCTCTGTCGTAAGCCTGGACACCCTGGAGTAGAGCTCACTCTATTAACCAGAATCTTTGACCTGACTTGTCACCTCAGTGTCACCTCATATATTTCTCAGCTTGCATCCTCTGGACTCTGATGGTCCTTCTATTGTAAATCCATGGTCACTAGTTCCCACAGCTTGCCTACCTTGTCTCGATGATTATTCTTGTCACCTCATTCCAGATTAACCTCATTCATTGACCTACCTTTCTAAAAGGTTGTCCTGTTGCTGTATAAATCCTAGTATGATCATTCCACTCTAAACTAACATTAACATGGCAGATGGTAGCCTAAAAACCTCAAACCATTAGATGCATACATTATCTATTGATTAGCTATAGGTTAGTGCAAAAGTAATCATGGTTTTTGCCATTACTTTTTTTTTTCTTTGAGACGGAGTCTTGCTCTGTCAGCCAGACGAGTGCAAGGGTGTGATCTCAGCTTGCTGCAACCTCTGCCTCCCAGCTTCAAGTGATCCTCCTGCCTTGGCCTCCTGAGTAGCTGGGATTATAGGTGCACGCCACCACTCTCAGCTACTTTTTATACGTGTATAAGAAACAGGGTCTCACCATGTTGGCTAGGCTGGTCTTGAACTCCTGACCTTGTGATACACCCACCTTAGCCTCTCGCCATTACTTTTATTTTTAGTTTTCAGTCATAACGTAGAGCTCACAAACAAAATTATAGAAAATTACCTGATATTAGGCTGGGAGACATAAGAGTAGCTATGGGGGTTTCAGGTTTGTTGCTGAAGAAACAATGGCAAAGGGACACAACTTTCTTAATTATGGTGAACTTTGAGACTATGTAAGAAAGACTCATTTTCTGTACTGGGAGAAAATATCAATTAGGAAAGCTGATTTCTTGCCAATGCTGGGAAGACAGTAAAACTTCAATAAATGAATATTGAATAATGAAGTGGGAAAGAGAGGGAAAAAAAGAAGAGATATAATGAGGAAAGCAGGAAGGAAAACAAGAAAGTGTTGTGAACTGACCTAGGCCAAATTGGACAATCAGGAAGTAACAAGCTCTTTTGATAAGGAGGCGTATATTCTGGCCCTATATAGCCCTTATCCACAAACTGCCTCCCAAGTGATATTAGTAAATGCAAGCAAGGGTCAACAAAATACTATTGAGGTACAAACTTGTATTAGCAAGTATGCAACATGACATGAAATAAAATACAATACAAATACATATGGTCCAGTTCAAGAAGGTCTGGAAAATTCCGCTCTGTCCTCAGATACTCAGACAAGCACCTTGCTTCAAGTATTCACTATGAGGCAGGTGTCAAAATCTTCTCTAGTGTGCATCCTTTTATCTGAGTGAGGCAAGAGTCCTCCAAAAGTTCTAGAACTCGACTGACTTATAAACCTTATTTATTCTAAAGGTGGCACCTGAATAAACTAGCTGTCCAATTAAATGTCTTAAACATCCATTTTTTTCAAAAATTTTATTTTCTAACATGTGTAAGGTTAATTAATAAACCTTTAGTATCAACTTTAATACTTTAAATGCTTCCAGAATTTGGAATCTTGACTACAGTATTTCAAATGCTAAATTACTGTCCTTAAAGAATAAACTTATCTTACACACTCCACCCCCCCTCAAAACACACACCTTTGCCACAGTGTTTATAGGAATACATTTCAAAGTAGATTATCACATACAAAGTAAAACAGGAAGGAAGGAAGCCCTTTCGACTTCCTTGATGCTAGTAAAGAGCCTATAATGTAATTTATTCAGTAAATGTTTGATTAATTGAACTTCATATTGAAAATGCCTTGTAGACAGAGGCTGAGCGGCGAGGCCCAGCTCCCTGAAAGAACAGTAACCTACCCCTGTGGGCCATCATCATGACCTCCGACCTGGCCAAGAAGAAGGCAACTAAAAAGAAGGAGGCTGCCAAAGCTCGACAGTGGCCCAGAAAAGGACATGAAGAAAATGGAGATGCTGTCACAGAACCACACATGGCAGAGGAGAAAAATGAGGCCAGTGGCAGAGAGACCACAGAAGTGGATTTGCTGACCAAGGAGCTAGAGGACTTGGAGATGAAGCTCTGCTCGAGCTGTCACTGGCGTCCTGGCCTCTCACCCCAACAACCCTGACCTTCACATTATCAACCTCTCACTCACCTTTCACGGTCAAGAGCTGCTCAGTGATGCCAAACTGGAATTAAACTCAGGCCGTCCTTATGGCCTTATTGGCTTAAATGGAACTGGAAAGTCCATTTAGCTCTCTGCTATTGGGAAAAGTGAAGTGCCCATCCCTGAGCATATCAACATCTACCATATGACTCGAGAGATGCCCCCTGGTGACAAGACACCCTTGCAGTGCGTGATGGACGTCGACACAGAGTGGCCATGCTGCAGAGGCAGGCAGAGTGGCTGACTCACAAGGATGCGAAGTGTGAGAAGCTCGTGGAGCTCTATGAATGCCTGGAGGAGCTGGATGCTGACAAGGCAGAGATGAGGGCCTCACGGATCTTGCATGGACTGGGTTTCACACCTGCCATGCAGCGCAAGAAGCTAAAAGACTTCAGTGGGGACTGGAGTGTGAGGGTTGCCCTTGCCAGAGCCCTCTCTATTCAGCCCTTCATGCTGCTTCTGGATGAGCCCACCAACCACCTCGACCTAGATGCTTGCATGTGGCTGGAAGAACTAAAAACTTTTAAGTGCATCTTGGTTCTCGTCTCCCATTCCTAGGATTTTCTGAATGGTGTACCAACATCATTTGCATGCACAACAAGTAACTGAAGTATTATACAGGTAACTATGATCAGTATGTGAAGACATGGCTAGAGCTGGAGGAGAACCAGATGAAGAGGTTTCACTGGGAGCAAGATAAGATGCACACATGAAGAATTACATTGTGAGGTTTGGTCATGGCAGTACCAAGCTGGCCCGGCAGCCCCAGAGCAAGGAAAAGACACTACAGAAAATGATGGCATCAGGACTGACAGAGAGGGTCGTGAGTGACAAGACACTGTCATTTTACTTCCCACCATGTGGCAAGATCCTGCCACCCGTCATTATGGTGCAAAATGTGAGCTTCAAGTATACAAAAGATGGGCCTTGCATCTACAATAATCTAGGATTTGGAACTGACCTTGACACACGAGTGGCTTTGGTAGGGCCCAGTGGAGCAGGGAAGTCAACTCTTCTGAAGCTGCAGACTGGAGAGCTACTATCCACAGATGGCATGATCTGAAAACACTCGCATGTCAAGACAGGGCGCTACCATCAGCATTTACAAGAGCAGCTGGTCTTAGATCTCTCGCCTTTGGAGTACATGATGAAGTGCTACCCAGGGATCAAGGAGAAAGAAGAAATGAGGAAGATCATTGGGCGATACGGTCTCACTGGGAAACAACAGGTGAGCTCAATCCAGAACGTGTCAGACGGGCAGAGGTGCCGAGTGTGTCTGGCCTGGCTGGCCTGGCAGAATCCCATACGCTCTTCCTGGATGAGGCCACCAATCACCTTGATATTGAGACCGTCGACGCCCTGGCAGATGCCATCAATGAGTTTGAGGGTGGTATGACGCTGGTCAGCCATGACTTCAGACTCATTCAGCAGGTCGCACAGGAAATTTGGGTCTGTGAGAAGCAGACAATCATCAAGTGGCCTGGAGACATCCTGGCCTACAAGGAGCACCTCAAGTCCAAGCTGGTGGATAAGGAGCTCCAGCTCACCAAGAGGACCCACAACATGTGAGTCCTCTACCTGGATCGGGTCAGGAGCTCCATCTGGGAACTAACAGCTGCTGCCCTGACCAGCCGCTCAGGACAGGATCCTGGGGCTACACTCCTGCATTGCTGCAGTACCGCTCCCCCAGCCTCTCTCCTGCCCCTCGACCTGCCTTAGCTGCACTCTCTTATCTACAGCTGGACAGTACCTGTCCGTTTCCTGTTCTCCTTCCAGTTACTTCTGTCCATGTCTGGACTCAGCTGGCCGTTCCCTCCAACCCCTTGCTAGTTACCTTACTCTGAGTGTGATGCAGTCAGAGGCACCTCGGCGGGTTATTCCAAGGGCTCAAGCCTGGATTTGGCCCTCGGAGGAGCTTAGGATCCTCGTTTTCTGGGTTTTGGTGATGTCGGAGGAATGCCCACTTCCTCCATGCCTTTTTGCTTCTCATTTGGAGCTCTGGACCAGGATCTTCGTCCTGGTCAGTTTTTAAATAATTATTTAACAGTGTAACTTTTAGACCTGTGTGGCGTCTACAAAGCACCCAATAAAGAAAGAGGAAGCCAAAAAAAAAATGAAAAAAGAAGATACCTTCTACGCAATGACATACTACAAAATCAATTTCAAATATTACTTTCCCATTTAAGTATGAAATAAACAATTAGGTAAGACGAGAATGGCAGGTGAAAAAAAAGAAAAATATGGTCCAAATGAACACAGTAGCGAGTTTGAAAGCCATTTCAAAGTGATAAGAGAAAGTAAGGCTAACAATTTAAATGAAAATTGATAATAAATCACCTTTTGAAATTCAACTTGAAAAACCTCCAAAATGTCTATTTTATTAAGTGGCAAATTAATTTCTTAGAAGATTTTCAAACTTTTCAAATTTAAACATAAGAATTTATTCATTGCATTCATATTTTGCACAGAAGTATTCATTTTCTATTTCCAATTCTTAGATATTTTAATTATTAAAGGTATTTTCAAGTTCAAGGCTCAAGACTGGAGTCTAGAAACATACACTTAGAGTTTATGGTAGTTGTCAACCACTGTGAATAAAATTTTTAACAAATTTACATGTGATAGAACATTTTACACGGTGAAGGCTAGGTTTCTAAAAAACAGAGATGGCCAGCCTGCAACTCCATAGAATCTCATTTAATTTGTCGGGAGGAAGGCCCAGAAATCAGTGTCTTTATAAAATCATATATTTTTTTTCAAATGTATTACCCCCTTGGAGTCACTATAATTGCTAAGATTTTGCCAGAACTGGAATATTCTAATAATCAATCTGACATTAATAGATATCTGAAGGAGTCTTTAGAAGAGTGTACCAATACATTTATGCCTTGACTTTTCAATGAAACAGCAGCTATCCAGCTGTCACTCTTCTAAAAGGGATATTTAGGAAATTACTACTTATAGAATATTTGGTTATTCTTTGATCATATTAGTAAAAAAAATCACTTTACTGAAAGGTATTAATGCAGCGAAATATTCCAGGATGAAGAGCAAAGTTAAGAGTTCTGTCTCTTACAATCTGATATAAATCAATTACCAACTAGGAAAAATTTTCAATAGAAGAAATATCTGATCATCACTCTATTTGGAGCTAAAAACATAGCAGGAAGAAAATACATTTAATAAACAAGAAAGTGTTATGTAAGTAAGATCTCTATTAACAAATCAAAACAGAGAATTGAATAGTCAGTCACTACAGATCTTCAGGGGATCAAGTTACGTTTACGAAATATGCAGACAGGAGAAAAACTCCCACAAACTTTAACCAGTAGTTATGTAACCAGATCCTTAATAATGTTATTACAATACTTAAGTGTTAGAAAAACAAACTCTTAAGGAGCCAGTACAGTGGCTCACAGATTCTCTCTATTCACAGCACTCCAAGTTTACCTTAAACAAAATTGGGGAATAAGTGAGATGTGGCCTAGAGCACCCTTCCTCACTTAGAGACCTCCCTGCTGTGCTTTGGCTTGCAAGTGTCCCTCACTGCACGCGTGAAATCCCACCTTTATCCATTCTACTATTAAAAAGTCCTCAGTTTTGTGTTCCATTCCTCATATATTTGCTCTCATGTAACTTAAATTAAATGACGGATATTCACTAAACATCTAGATCACTTCCCAATAAGATAAACTACTTACTCATTAATTGCTGAACATAAGTTTGAGCTTATCTATTTCTGGCTGCTTCTTAAAGAGGAATTAGAGATATTTGCATCTGCTAGTAAACATGTCCTGTGTTACATAAGAAATATACATACTGTGAGGAAGTATACATTTTAAAAGTTATGAAATTACACATTTACCAGTTTTCACTACATATTAAGGTTACTAGGGGTTAAGAACTCTAAATGTTATATGTAATTAAAACTTCTAGAAGTACTAAGAATGAATGAAAACAACTGTATGCAAGAAGTGTAAAAAGAAAGTAGGCTATGTTTTTAATAAAAACAAAGTATATAAGGCATGTGTTTTCACTAAAGGAAAAAACGAGTACGTTTGTCTTAAAGTAAAATGACTATTACAGAATAAAAAAGGAGTGAAAGAGTAAGACACGGCCGGGCATGGTGGCTCACGCCTGTAATCTCAGTACTTTGGGAGGCCGAGTCAGGCAGTTCACGAGGTCAAGAAATCAAGACCATCCTGGCCAACATGGTGAAACCCTGTCTCTACTAAAACCACAAAATTTAGATGGGTGGGTGTTGCATGCCTGCAGTCCTAGCTACTCTGGAGGCTAAGGCAGTAGAATTGCTTGAACCCAAGAGGTGGAGGTTGCTGTGAACCAAGATCATGCCACTGCACTCCAGCCTCTAGCCTGGTGACAGAATGAGACTCTGTCTCAAAAAAAAGAAAAAAAAATAGACAAAAACTGAACAGATATAGAAAGCTGTGGACAGTCTGGTCTGTGAAAAAAAATATATGTGGTCAAACTATTAAGATTAGATAAATTTTATTTTTGCTTTTTAAAATGAGTTCAATAATGTTCTGATAAAAAGCTAATATTTTGTTTCCTCTGTGTTAAAAGGATAACGTTTTCTAGGATTACTGGTCTGTTTTTACTAAGCGATTATTTTTAAAAATAGTTTTGGTTTATCTGTTAAATTTCCTTAGACTATCTTAAAAGATTTGTCTTCTCTCTTTATAAGAAAAATGTTAAACTAATTAGGCTATTTTGAAATGTTAAATTACATGGGAAGCATTGTCAAATACCAGGTGATGTTTAATCTTCTTAGGTTACATTTATATATATGTATATATATATATATGTAAAATCAGTAATGTAAATGTTCCAAAAAGTATATGAAATTTCTAGAAATCTGATTTGTTCTAGTATGATGGTTATCATGTTATCATCTTAAAAATTATATTCACAAAAACAACCAAATTTCCTTGTCAATTGCATTATAATGAGTTCTCAACAGTTTTTCAATCATGGCCATTTTAAGTCTTTTGTCATCTTCAGACAGCTATTTAACTTTGATGCTTTCATGAAATCTTTTACAAGTAGCTATGGTACAAAATTACAAGGACCTCATTAAAAAGACTCTGACAAGTACAGGTTTCTGATAACTTTAAGATTGTACTATTGAACTGGTAAGGATTTCCAGAACTCATTTGGAAACTGATGGACTTGTAAAACTGGTAACTCAATATCAAACAAAATTATAATTAATTATATGAGGCTAAATTAACTGATTAGAATAATTATGCTGTTATGACATTTGTTTATTGCTTGTTCTTTAATGTCTTGTTTTTCAGATTTAAGGAATTATTTTTCGTGGTTCTCTTAAGCTGTCTCTAACAAAATGTGCGAAATGTACTTCTGCAAACAAAAACATGTATGTTTTTCTATCTACCTGATCACTCTATAATTTGGAAACTCTTACTAAATATTCTTATTTTGAAAGCAATATGAGTATTTGCATAAGTTCAATAAGAATCTGTTCTCCTTATAACAGGATAAAATTGGACAAGTCCTTGCCTAGAGTTTTGAGCCTAGAGAGGTTTTAGAAGTTTTAACTTGAGATTCCTTATTACCAAATCATTTAAAAAACCAACCAACCAACTAAGATTGACTTATACAAAGTCCATAAGGCCCATTGGTTATTACCAAACCTACCACTAAAATGTCATATTTTAAAATATGCATAGAATCCTTATTGTTGCACTTATATAAATAATCAGGTCAAGTTTAATGAGCCTAAGCTTTTTTAAAAAAATAAGTCTTATTTTGGGTAAATTTGGTGATTATTTTTGCTAAAAAAAAATGAGTGATTATAAAAAAGGGTGTATTTGAATAGAAAACTACTGCATACCCATTACAAAATTCTAGTTCTGTTTATTATCTTAGAGGTTTGTTATCTACTCACAAATTGGATTGCATCCTAAAACTGTATAGTTTCAATAAAAACTAAAATTGCTCCTTTCCCAAGACCTGCAAGCTGAAATTAAATGACTTGATAAAAACTTCAAAAAAGTTAAAACAGATCATGTATGAACAACTTTCATGTCTTTTGCAATGTGGATCACTCAAAGAGTTCATCAAAATTGCTGATGATATAATCAGAGATACTCAAACTGTCTTATCAGATTGCAACTGACATCTTCATTCTATCATCTAAAGATGCTGCAAACTCAAATTGGAAATCTTGACTAGCAACTCTCTGAACTCAAAAACTAAGATCATAATATGACCCAACACTTAACTTGTTTTTCTTTTGTTTTTATAGAATGACAGCTTAAATTTTCCTCAAGCAATAAAATCAGAAATGAACAATTTAGCCTCAGCAGTATTCCAAAATATAAAACTTATGGATAACTTAACAACTTGACAAGAAGGAGCTTGTACTTAGGCAGATAAAAATGGTTCTTTGTTAGTAAATCAGAAATGATTGCCCCATATTTAAATTATCTTTAGAAACACATGTCTTTCATCAGAGATGTGTTCCCTCCTTGATTAATGTATTTAGTGAGCTAAATAATAACTCCTGGGAATTTCTGCTGTGAGGACTTTTTAAATCCTTGGCTACTATTCTCCTTATACTCATGGTGTTCACTTTCCTACTGCATAGTATCCACTCAAGGGTATTAAATGCTTTTCAGCAGCCACTCACGTCAAGTGATTGCCATCAAAATTACATGACTTGAAGAACTTAACAACATGAAGAACTCAATAACTGGACCACTCAAGCCATAATGACTATGCAATCTTCAGAAACAAAGAGTAGGTGACCTTACCTTGTTGCAGTGCAACTATTGATGATGATAACATTTCCTTGACTTTTTATTCCAGCAACTACATAAATAATGGTAACTAAGAGTAATGCTACACTATTTGGTCACACTCTCCGTTTGCTGAAACAATGACCAAAAGAGGAGAATTTTTAAAGTAAATTAGAATGGAGAGCTAGCCTGGAGAATCCCTGAGCAGAAAAAGCAAGTTAGGCCTCAAAAGTGACCTAAATCTTACTTGATTTGTCAACATAAGCAAAACTTAACTTTAGCTATTTCTTCTAAATGCCCATATGAAAGAAAAAGATAACTTAATCTCAACCAGCTAGAAGGAGCCAAAAAAAAAACAAAAAAAAACAAAAACAAAAACACCATATAACTAACTAGAAACGCTCTAACTAGGTAGACCAAATATGGCAACTGTATAACTGTAACCAATCAAATACAAGCATACGTTGGATTTTTTGCAGGTTTAGTCCCAGACCACTGCAATAAAATAAATATTGCAACACAGCGAGTCACATGAATTTTGTGGTCTCTCAATGCACATAAAAGTTATGTTTACACTATGCTGTAATCTATCGTGTGAATAGCATTATATGTAAAAGGTGGTCATAATTTACCTAAAAAATATTTCATTGCAGCTGGGCACAGTGGCTCACCCCTGTAATCTCAGCACTTTGAGGGGCTGGGGTGGGCATATCACGAGGTCAGGAGTTCAAGACCAGCCTGGCCAACATGTTGAAATCCCATCTCTACTAAAAATACAAAATATTAGTCGGGCATGGGGGTGCATGCTTGTAATCCCAGCTACTCAGGAGGCTGAGGCAGGAGACTCACTTGAACCTGGGAGGCAGAGGTTGTATTGAGCCAAGATAGTGCCACTGCACTCCAGCCTGGGCGACAGAGTGAGACTCTGTCTCAAAGAAGAAAAAAAAGAAACGCTTCATTGCTCAAAAAATTCTAACTATCATCTAAATTTTGGCAAGTCCTAACTTTTTATCAATGAGGAGTCTACCCTTGATGTTGATGACTAATCAAGGTGGTTGTTGCTGAAAGTTGGAGTAGCTGTGACAATTTCTTAAAATATGACGGTAATGAAGTTCCTTTCATGAAAGTATTTTCTGAAGCATGCTATGTTTGATTGTATTTTACCCACAATAGAACATCTTCTAAAATCAAAGTCAATCTTCTCAAACTCTCCCACTGCATTATCAACTAAGTTTATGTACTATTCTAAATCAATTTCTTGTCTTTCGACAATGTTCACAGAATCTTCACCAGGAATAGATTCCATTTAAGGAAACTTTTTTTTTTTGCTTATCCATAAAAAACAACTCATCCATTAAAGTTTTATTCTGAGATTGCAGCAAATTCAGTCAATCTTCAGGCTAGTTCTGGTTTTCTTAGTATTTTTCCTCATCTTCAGTGACTTGAACTTCACAAAGCCATCCATAAGGTTGAAATCGACTTTTCTAAACTCTAATTAAGGTTGCTATTTTGATCTCTGGGAATCACAAATGTTCTTAATGGCACCCAGAATGATGATTTTTTCCAGAAGGTGTTCAACATGCTTTACACAGATTCATCAGTGAACTCTCTCTCTATGGAAGCTATAACTTTATGAAATATGTTTCCCTCCCTCCCTCTCTCCATCCCTCCCTTCCTTCCTTCCTTCCTTCCTTCGTATTTTTTTTAGAGAGGGACAGAGAGAGAGAGAGAGAGAGAGACAAGGAGTGAAATATATTTCTTACATAATAAATATTGAAATTCAAAGTTACTCATTGATCCATGGGCTGCAGAATAGGTGCTATATTAACAGGCATAAAAAAAGTTAATTCTCCTTAGACATCGCCATCAAAGTACTTGAGTGACCAAGTGTATGGTCATCAGCCTCCATATTTTGAAAGGAAACGTTTTTCTGAACAGCAAGTCTCAACACTGGACTTAAAACATTCAATAAACCTTGTCATCCAGGCTTTGTGGCTCTATTTATGTTAGGTTAGTGCAAAAGTCATTGAGGTTTTGCCATTGCTTTTAATGGCAAAAACCGTAATTACTTTGCACCAATCAAAGAAACAACAAACTAAATAGATTTTGCATAATTTTAAGGACCCTAAGATTTTTTTGAGCATGAGCTTCAACTTCAACTCACCAGCTACAGTAGCCCCTAACAGGAGAGTCAGCCTGAACTTTGAAGCGTGAAGCTTTAAAGCCAGGCATGAAGTTCTCTTCTCTAGCTATGAAAGTCCTAGATGGCATTTTCTTCCAATAGAAGGATGTTTTTTCTACATTGAAAATCTGTGGTTTATTATAGCTACCCTCATCAATTATCTCAGTTAGATCTTCTGGGTAACTTGCTGTGGCTTCTACATCCGCAATGACTGTTTCACCTTGCCCTTTTATGTCATAGAGACAGTTTGCTTCCTTAAACTTCATGAACCAATCTCTACTAACTTCCACAACTTTTCTTCTGCAGTTTTCTTACTTCTCTCAGCCACCATAAAATTAAAGTGTTGAAAAATGCTGAGTGTATGATTGCTGACAAATGCTGAGTGTATGATAAATTATATTGTTTGCTAAGAAGGACAGCAAGGAAAATCTAGGCACTCCTCCCCCCACCCCTGCAAGTGGAAAACTACTTGGGGCATTCTAAAGTAGCAAGACAGTATACATATATCATACACTGGTTAAAACAATTCTTTAAGTGTGGCATATGTGACCCTGCCCCTGTGGTTCCCTCCTGGAGACTACTTTCTGGTTTGTCCTTGATCAGTGGTAAGCAGGTACCAGCTGCTTACCTAGTTTATCTTGGTTCAATGAGAAATTACCTGCTTGTTAATAATAATCACCTATTCAGAGAGACTAACTACATGGGTCAGAACCTGCTCAAGGCCCCTAGCCCAGAATGCTGTCAGCCCCCCGAGGCTTTCAGCTCGGAAGGCCGTTGGCCCCAGGGAAGTCCAACTTCGCTGTTCTCTCTGGGCGTCTGCTTCTTAAGGCCTTCAGCGCTGCCTGGGTGGGTGTCTCTACAGCTGAGCTGGTCTCCATAAAAGAGAGTTAGGGCTTTCTCTGGATTAGGCTTTGGCTTAAGGAAATGTGCTGGTTTGATCTTCTATCCAGAGCACTCAAACTTTCTGTGTATCAGCAATAAGGCTGTTTCACTTTCTTATCATTTGTGTGTTCACTGGAGTAGAACTTTTAGTCTCCTTCAAGAACTTTTCCATTGCACTCACACATTGACTGGTGAAAGACGCTTAGCTTTTGACCTGTCTCGGCTTTTGACATGGCTTCTTCACTAAGCTTAATCATTTCTAGCTTTTGATGTAGAATGGGAGATGGGCAAGTCTTCCTTTTACTTGAACACTTAGAGCCCATTGTAGGGTTATCAGTTGGCCTAAATTCAATGTTTTATGTCTCAGGGAATAAGGAGACCAGAGGAGAGGGAGAGAAATAAGTAAACATCTGGTTGGTGGAGCAGTCGGAATACATATAACATTTATTAAGTTTGCTGTCTTATATGGGCATGTTTCATGGTGTCCTGAAACAATTACAATAGTAATTGATCATTGATCACTGATCACAGATCACTATAACAGATATAATAATGAGAAAAGTTTGAAATAGTACAATAATTACCAAAATGTAACAGAGTCACAAAGTGAGCATATAATATTGGGAAAATGGTGCTGATAAGTTTGCTCGATGCAGGATTACCATGAACCTTTAACTCGAAAAAAAAAATCTGCAAAGCACAATAAAGTGCAATAATAAAAAGGGTATATATGTATTTTCTTTGCGTACTTCTGCATCTGTCCTATAAAAACCTCCCGTTTGTATTCCTTTGGTAGAGCTCCCAAATCCCTTCTGCTTTGGAGCCACCTGATTTAATAATTGTTGTGTGCTCATATAAAATCAATAATTTTATTATGCCACAATTTATCTTTGTGCCATAGGTAACAGCTAAAAAATAAATAAATAAAAGTGGTACTTAACAAATTTAGTCAATGAAAAATGTCAAATCTGAAAAGAGAAGAGTTACATAAAATATGCTACAGAATGTGGAATGATCTATCGCAATGCTTTTCATACATTTGTACATTTGTATGGCTTTGGAAGCAATGATATTTGTCCAAGTCCTTTACTGGTTGTTAGGTTTAAAACAATGCAAGTAGCTTAAGCAGTTTGATATTAAATGTGACTAATTTGTAGTAGCAACTTCATATTAAACATAAAATAGGAGAAAACTTCTGTGCTCAGCATTAGCCATTGGGAAATTGTGTCTGCTTTACAGTGGTTGTAGTGTTTTTTACTAACAGTTAACTCAACACCTTTCATTAATTAGAAAGGGCTTAGTTATGATCTAAAAGAGATTTCATTCCTATTTATATTGGAACAGTTTATCTCTAGTAAAATTGGCAGACTCCATTGATATCAAATACATTCAGGACAATTTTTGACTGGAAGTCTTTATTGAAAGTCAATCCTATTAAAAACTTAGTGAAATGAGATACAAACACAGACATTTGAAAGCAAATAATATGCCATTTTTGATAAGTCCTAGATTTAAATAACCAGTAGCTCTTCCTCAAAATATTTTGATTATATAAATGTATCCTGTTGGACTATATTTATAGGAATTACTTTGGTTGCAATGAATTTCTCTAGCTAATAAAATTTAGAGTTCCAATTTTAGTAACTATAACACCTAAAGTCAATTAAAATGACATTTTATTTTAATCTAACAAAAAAATAAAACAAAAAAATTATGCCATAATTTGAACATTTGTAGATCAGCAATAAATAAGTACCTGAGGCATTGATTTAAAAATTTAGCAAAATCAGATTTAGAAATATATTCAAAATGGAAACATTTTGTAAGTAGAATGTGTCTTCACCTCAGCATCTGCCCTTATTTTATATTTCTCAATACCGCAGGAAGTGGATCCCATTTTGGAAACTGAAATAGTTAATGCTTTGCACTCCTTACTCTTTTTTTTTTTTAATTCCTCTTGCATTTATTATAGGAACATTTTTTCCAATTCACCAGTCCCTGTAAACTTGAAAATATGTTATTCTGAAAATGTGTGTTGGCAAGTGTAGATGTGGCTCTCCGCCCTTTTCAGTTACAGGACCCTTTCTTCCTCTAGTTGTTATGTCCTTATTCTGCTTCCTCCTGGCTCAAAGTTTCCGTGGGATCACCCTTCTGCATGTACTTCCCCTCTTCACAGCTTTTTCTCTATCAAAGATGTCCTGACCCAGCCTACCAAGAGTCCCTGACTTCTGGTAATTCAAGCAAACATCATAAAACACCCCAAGCAGGTATGATAGTAATGCTAATAGGTATGTTAATATATGCATCTGAACCTTCTTGTGGCAGGAGGTAGTTGTATGAAAAACAATACTATCTCTGTTGTTGGAATTTTCAAGTAAATTTATATTAATCAAACCCTTCAATGATTATTAAAATACACACACACACACACACACACACACACACACACGCACACACACACAAAGCATCCTTGCTTAAGCCACCCACACATAGGACGATCAGTGAGGCACATTTTAGATTCCTACTGTGCGACCCCGGTTGTGGGACCCCAACCCACGAAGGCAGGTGCTCGATAGACACGAGGGAGGACACGCGGTGACCGGTACCAGCTTTATTGGGATCTCCGGGCGACTCAAGCAGGAAGAGAGGAATCGCACGCGCTTTCTTTGTTCGGTGTTTTTTATAGGGGCAGAGGGGCTGGGGGCGGTAGGAAAGCTGATCTGGCAGGTAGTGATTGGCTAGGTTAGTTGATGGGGCGGATGGTGATTGGTTCAGTGGACTGCTGGGTGGGGGAGGTTGCTGGTCTTGGGCCGGGCCACGATAGAGTGACACAAGGGACTCTCCTGGTGGGGGGGGGAGGTGGTGAGGAAAGCCTTCCTTATTGGGAATTAGGCCCTTTCCACATGGCTGGAGAACGGGGCCAAAAGTCCTTTACCAGACAGTCTGGAGTTTAGAAAAGCTCAAGATTTGGGAGTTGTCATGATAACCATGCTACTGTTGTTAAAAATGTGTTCAAAAAAGAGACAAATTGTGACTATGCTAGAGCTACAGAAATAAAGACATGCAAACGAATTGAGGCATCCAGGCAGATATAACCTGTTCAAAGGAAAACACAAATTTATATGGAATAAAGTAATGGAGGTGAATTGGAAACTGGTTTTGTTACAGAAAAGGGATCCTGATCCAGACCCCAAGAGAGGCTTCTTGGATCTTGCGCAAGAAAAAATTCAGGGTCAGTTCATATAATAAAGTGAAAGCAAATTCGGAAAGTAAAGGAATAAAAAAATGGCTACTCCATAGACAGAGCAGCCCCGAGGGCTGCTGGTTACCCATTTTTATGGTTATTTCTTGATGATATGCTAAACAAGGGGTGGATTATTCATGCCTCCCCTTTTTAGACCACATAGGGTAACTTCCTGATGTTGCCCTGGCATCTGTATACTGTCATGGCACTGTTGGGAGTATACAGATGACCAGAGGTCACTCTTGTGGCCACCATCTTGGTTTTGGTGGGTTTTAGCTAGCTTTTTACTGCAACCTGTTTTATCAGCAAGGTCTTTATAACCTGTATTTTGTGTGGACCTCCTATCTCATCCTGTGGCTTAGAATGCCTTAACCGGCTGGTAATGGAACCCAGTAGGTTTCAACCTCATTTTATGCACTCCTGTTTAAGTTGGAGTTGTTCTATTTGACACACCTCTGACAGTTTCCCCTTCCCCCATTCCCTGAGGGAGAAGGGGGTGTTGTCATTTAAGTTACTATGTGACAGGACAGAATTTACATATCTATCAGTTATCTATCTACAAAGTACAGGCCAGCTCTGTAGTTCATGCCTGTAATCCCAGCACTTTGGGAAGCCAAGGTGATAGGATGCTTGAGCTAAGGAGTTCAGGACCAGCTTGGGTGACATGGTGAAGCGCCATCTCTACAAAAATTACAAAAATCAACTGATCGTAGTGACACATGCCTTATAGTTCCAGCTACTTGAGAGGCTGAGGTAATAGGATTGCTTGAACCCAGAAGGTTGAGGCTGCAGTGAGCTGTAATCATGTCACTGTACTGCAATCTGGGTGACAGTGAGACTGTATTTCAAAAAACCTACTTTAGTTTAAAAATAATTTTTTTAAATTAAAAACATTGCAAATAATTGCTAAATAGCTAAAAAAAAAAAAAAAAACCATGACCAAGACTAGAATCTAATAATCTAGAAGTGTGTGCTATAGTCAGCAGTCCCCAACTTTTTGGCATCAGGGACTGGTTTTGTGGAAGAAAATTTTTCCCTGGACCTGGGGGTAGGGGGATGGTTTTGGGATGATCCAAGTGCATTATTTTTATTGTGTACTTTATTTCTGTTATTATTACATTATAATATATAATCAAATAATCATACAACTCAATCATAGTGTAGAATCAGTGGGATCCCTGAGCTTGTTTTCCTGCAACTGGATGGTCTCATCTAGGGATGTTGGGAGACAGTAACAGATCATCAGATTCTCATAAGGAGCGCACAACCTAGATCCTTTACATGCTCAAGTTCAGGATATGGTTTGCCCTGTCAATGCTGCCACTGACAGGAGGAGGAGCTTGGACAGTAATATGAGCGATTGGGAACAGCTATACTTTTTTTTGGTTTGTTTTTGAGATGGAGTCTCACTCTTGTTATGCAGGCTGTAGGGCAATGGCAAGATCTTGGCTCATTGCAGCCTCTACCTCCTGGGCTCAAGTGATTCTCCTACCTCAGCCTCCGGAGTAGCTGGGATTACAGGTACCTGCCACCATGCCTGTCTAATTTTTTTTTTCTTTTTTTGAGACAAAGTCTTCCTCTATAGCCCAGGCTGGAGTGCAGTGGTGCAGTCTTGGCTCACTGCAACCTCTGCCTCCTGGGTTCAAGCAATTCTCCTGCCTTAGCCTCCCGAGTACCTGGGACTACAGGCATATGCCACCACGCCCAGCTAGTTTTTGTCTTTTTAGCAGAGACAGGGTTTCACCATATTGGCCAGGCTGGTTTCAAACTACTGACCTCGTGATCTGCCCACCTCAGCCTCCTAAAGTACTGAGATTACAGGCGTGAACCACTGTGCCTGGCCCAGGAAGCTATTTAATATCTATTTTCAGTATCCTAAAGAGCTAAGCATACATTTTTTAGTTTTGGAAGAGGAATTTGTCACATATTTTAAGGAATTTTAAGGAATACGACCTTTATAGGATCCAGGACACACTACCCCAAAATGTTGTACCTTGACATATTTTTTTATTTTTAAGGCCAGTCAAGTGAAGCAGTGAGAATGGAGAATGAAGAAATAAATTTGTAAATGGTTGTGATAAGCCATAAGCCAGCCTTGGATATTTTTTAAGCTGAAGGCATTTGAGAAAATAGCAAAAGCAGGAAAATCTCTCTCACCTTCCCCTGCCTACTCCCCTGAAGCAGGTCATAAAAACCTTGGAAGGATTTTCTGACCTCCAGAAGCAGGTCCCAAGATCCTCATCTGAGAAGTCAATCTTAAAAAAAGGATAGTAGAGAAAACTGTGTCTGTACATGTTGGGTTTACTTAGGAGTAGAAATAACTATTATAACCTGGAATGCATGGAATGGCAAGCCACCAGTGCATTCCATGAGGGAAGGGTAAGGGAAGCTTTTATTAGCAAAAGAGATTTACATAAGCTGCTTAGAAATGGAGTTCATTGGTTCCAGAGGTTCAAAGCCAGAGTTGTTATCAGTTCATTGGTGGAGATGCCCTTACTGGGCAAGTTTCTTCTGAAAACATTTTATCTGAATTACATGTCCAAGATAAGAACTGTTTCCAGTTCATTAATTATTTGAATTACTGCAGTTCTAAAGAATGTCTAGTGATAAACCTTATCAAAGCAGGAGATGTGTGAAGGACACAGAATGACTTTTAGAAAGTCCTTGGAAACTGTTCTTGTCTCACAAGCATGGGCTTCCTCTTCTTTGGGTGTTCCCAGCTCTATTTTGTCTGGGTCTAGCAAAAGTTAATTTCATCTTGCTATCTGCAACTTTCACAGATAGATGCCCTTCTTATACCTGGAAGAAAGGAACATCTCCTACCTCTGAAGACAAATAGACACCAAGAAGAGTCTCAGCAAACAGGCCTAGATAAATTTCCCCTAGTTTATTACCATTAGACCATACTCTTTTTGCCCTATCATATTTCTCCATGACTCTCCTTTCTTCATCAAACCTAGCATTAAAATATTCTGGTTCAGCTGTTTCTTCAGATCTACCTTCCTTATTTTATTTTATTATTATTTTTTTCTTTCTTTTTAGATCTACATTCCTTATGAAAGCTCCTGTGTCATATAAAATTTCCATTTGTAAAACCAGGTGCACTGGCTCACACCTGTAATCCCAGCACTTTGGGAGCCCAAGGCAGAAGGATCACTTGAGCCCAGGAGTTCAAGACCAGCCTGAGCAACATAATGAGACCTGGTCTTTACAAAAAATTAGTTGGATATGGTGGTGCGTGTCTGTAGTCTCAGCTCTTCTGGAGGCTAAGGTGGGAGGATCACTTGAGCCTGGGAGGTCAAGGCTGTAGTGAGCTAGTGAGCTGTGATTACACCACTGAACTCCAGCTTGGGTGACAGAGTAAGACCCTGACGCAAAAAAAAAATTATATGCTTTTCTTTTGTTCACCTGTTTTTTTATCATAAGAGACTCAGCTGTAACCCTAAGATGGGGGGAGGAAAAGATAACTTTTCTCCTCTACAACCTTTTCTGTATAATTATGCCCACATGTTATGATAAGTCCAGGTGACTGCTGTTGAGGTTTAGGGAAAACAGAAATTCTCTGAGAGGGGGAAGCCAGCCAACTGCTAGGACAGTCTGTCTTTGGATGGCAGAACTCGTAAAGTGACCAGGATTCTGCTAATAAACCTTTTTTGCCCTGGCATCCAGAATTGATTAGTCTCTAAGAGAATGATCCAAAGAGACTACTAAGATCAGGTATGGTGGCTCACGCCTGTAATACCAGCACTTTGGGAGGCCGAGGCAGGCGGATCACAAGGTCAATAGTTCGAGACTAGCCTGGGCAACATGGTGAAACCCCATCTCTACTAAAAATACAAAAATTAGCTGGGTGTGGTGGCATATGCTTCCTGAGTAATCCCAGCTACTCAGGAGGCTGAGGCAGGAGAATTTCTTGAACCTAAGAGGTAGAGATTGTAGTGAGCCAAGATAACACCACTGCACTCTAGCCTGGATAACAGAGCAAGACTCCGTCTTAGAAAAAAAGAAAATAAAATAAAAAATAAAAAAACAGGAGACTTCTTTTTATTTTTATTTTTAATTAAAAAAAAATTTTTTTTTTTTTTGAGACAGTTTCACTCTTGTTACCCAGGCTGGAGTGCAATGACGCGCTCTTGGCTCACCGCAACCTCCGCCTCCTGGGTTCAAGCAATTCTCCTGCCTCAGCCTCCTGAGTAGCTGGGACTACAGGCATGCGCCACCATGCCCAGCTAATTTTTGTATTTTTAGTAGAGACGAGGTTTCACCATGTTCACCAGGATGGTCTCGATCTCTTGACCTCGTGATCCACCCGCTTCGGCCTCCCAATGTGCTGGGATTATAGGTGTGAGCCACTGTGCCCGGCCAAAAACAGGAGACTTCTGAGAGACTATTGGATAAACCAGAGGGTTGTTGTTTTTCTTTTTTTTTTTTTTTCCGTGTTGTTTGAGCTCACCTATCCATTCATCAGAATTTTTTGTATCCGTTATTTAAGATACCTTTTTAAAATGTTAAGTCACCTGGAATTCTAAGAAAATAGTTGGAAGGTTGCTTGATAGGCATGGAATGGAAGCATGAGGCAGTGTGTGTCTTTGGAGTTCTTGAGGGAACAAACAAGTTTCAGATATGATAAATGTTATATTAATTAGGTTCACACTGCCTAGTTATGCTAACTCAGACTGAAGCTGTGAGATTTCTCTGTGACTCAGCCAGTTATATATGTTCAAACTCATGGCTTATTGTGACTGTCAAATATGTAATTAATATTCAGTGTACATACAGACAGTAATTAAAGGAGGATAGGCCAGGTGTGGGGGCTTGCGCCTGTAATCCCAGCACTTTGGGAGGCTGAGGCAGGCGGATCACTTGAGTTTGGGAGTTCAAGACCAGCCTGGCCAACATGGGGAAGTCTCATCTCTACAAAAAATATAAAAATTAACCAGGCATGGTGGTCCATGCCTTTAGTTCCAGCTATTCAGGAGGTTGAGGTGGGAGAATTGCTTGAACTCAGGAGGCGAAGGTTGCGGTGAGCCGAGATCATGCCACTGCACTGCAACCTGGACAACAGAGTGAGACCCTGTCTCACAAAAGTAAAAATAAAAATAAAATAAGGGAGGGTAATGGACCACAGAGAATAAACCACATTGAGAAACCAATATGCTGACAGACAAGTTGAATGGATCTGGAAGTCCTCTGCATGCTGGTCATGTAGTAGGGTTGCTGCTTCTCTTTGGCAAAGCCTCCAGTGGCAACCACCAAAGTTGGAAGAAGGCCTCAAAGTTCTCATGAGCAGAGCCTCCAAAGGGTCTTGGACTAGCCTTATTCTTGCTGCTTTTATGAACTTCCACAGATGGGTCTATTCTTCATTATCTCGGCCATGTTTCACTTTTTATGAGTTCAGTTCAGGTGTTGGTTGGTAATGGGTAACAGCAGGTGCTATCTTATTATCTCAATCCATTACCTATATGTTTATGGCTTTGACGGGGTGAACAGCTTTACTCTGGGCTGAATCCTACTTGACATGAGTGACTTCATTTTGAGACATTCAGATCACAAATTATGATATATCAGTAAGGATATTGGACACTTGGTTGACGATTAGGTAAAATTCCAGATGGCTTAGTGAAAAATGTTAGTTTCAGTTAGAAAAGACAGCTTTGAGGAATTAGAATTTTGACAAGATATGTACCAAAGGAACTTTGTATTTGAGGATGGTAGTTGCAGGATTTCTATCCCAGTTGTGTGCCTCTGAGACTTCAGAAGACTCAGTGGTCTTTGTTGTTGTTGCTTGCGACATGGTCTTGCTCTGCTCTGTCTCCAAGCCTGGAGTACAGTGTGGTATGTTCTCGGCTCACTGCAGCCTCTATCTCCTAGGCTCACTTGACCCTCCTGCTTTGGCCTCCCAAAGTGCTGGAGTTACAGGCGTGAGCCACCATGCCTGGCCTACTCCATGGTCTTTATCATCAAGCTGAGCGCCTTGAAAAATTTTGAGTACTTAAGCATTTGCTAAATGAGTAACTAAACATTTTAACTTCTGTTGTTGTTGTCGTTGAGATGGAGTCTCGCACTGTCACCCTGGCTGGAGTGCAGTGGCATAATCTTGGCTCGCTGCAACCTCCACCTCCCAGGTTCAAGCGATTCTCCTAGCCTCAGCCTCCCAAGTAGCTCAGATTACAGGTGCCTGCCACCACGCCTGGCTAATTTTTTTGTGTTTTTCATAGAGACGGGGTTTCACTATGTTGGCCAGGCCTGGTCTTGAACTCCTGACTTTGTGATTCACCCACCTCGGCCTCCCAAAATGCTGAGATTACAGGCTTGAGCCACTGTGTCTGGCCTTTTCTTCTCTCTCTGCTTACATTTTTAATTATTCTCTAACAATATTGTCTAAATCTGCAAAGTTCTTTGGATAAAATGTATACAAAAGGCATAAGTGGATTTGTAAAGTCGGTACTTTCATTCATGACATTTCCTTGCTGTTATTTCAGTTGTCTGAATTGCGAAGAGATTCAGATACCACTTACGTTTTATGGGCCTCTCAACAGTAAAACAGGCAGCTACATTCTGTGCTTGGAGCTCAAATTAGAGGGGTAAATAAAAGAACTATTGGCTTTATATTCTCTCCCACACCCCTCCAGTTCTTGGTTCACCATAGACATAGCAGAGGTTGGCACTACATCTAAGGGGCAAAGAACAAGTGAATACGTGCAGTGGTTTGAATGTGTTCTCCAGATTTCATATGTTGGAAATTAATCCCCAAATTTATATATTGATTGGTGGTGGGGTCTTTGGGAGGTAATGAGGATTAGAAAAGGTCAGGGTGAGAAGGGATAATTCCCTGGACCCCCTCGCTGGATTTGTGACAGAGGTGTGGCAGCCGACCGCAGCATGCTCAAACCCCTTGCATGAGGGAGCATGCAAGCGAGTGCAGGAACCGGAGCGAATGAATGCTGGAAGCAGCCGGTTGCACCTCTCTGGTGGGAGCAGGCTCTGTGTGGACCCTGCAGCAGCATCCAACCATGTTACAACCAATGCTCTTTCAGCGCTGCTGTCCAGGGATAACTAAGTGTCAGCTCAGTGGAAGGTCAGAGTGGCAGCCCCTGCCCTCTTGGCACCTGGGTTGTCTAGCATCCAGAAAGAATGAGGTCACACAAACAGATTAAAGGGTAGTGTATGTGGAGGATTTAACTGGGCCATGGAAGTGGCTCTCAGTCGGATGGGGAGTTAGAAAGGGGATTGTGCAGAAAGAAGTTGATGTTTCCCTGAATCATGGCCATCTCTGGCTGGGCCTTTCTCCAAAGCTGCACATCTGAGATTAGTCACATGTATCCATAGTCTCTGACGTTCAGTTTCTTCTCTGCTTGCTGCTCAGCTGCTTGTATCCCCAATGCTTAGCCGCTTATATCCGCATTGCTCAGCTGTTTGTATCCCTGATGCTCAGCCGCTTATATCCTCAATGCTGAGCTGCTTGTGTTGCTCTGCCAGCTGAAGTGTTTTTATCAGGGTGGTTTGCAGGCACAGAGGATAAGGGTGTGGCAAGCCAAAAAGGCAATATTTGGGTGTAAAAACAAGGTCAGCTGTTTTCACTTAGTGCCATGGTTCCAGGCTTAAGGGTGGGGTTTAGCTCGGAGCCCAGCCCTTCTGTATCAATATGGGGGTGAGCCATGATGGTACTGGTGACTTTATAAGAAGAGAAAGAGAGACCTCAGCTGCCATGCTTTTGACCTCTTCCCATGTGTGATACTCTCTGCCATGATATGACATAGTAAGAAGGCCCTCACCAGGTACAGCTCCTCAACCTTGGACTTTGCATCTTTGAAAACTGTGAGCCAAATACCCAGTCTTGGGTATTTAGTTTTAGTAAAAGAAAGTGAACAAAAACAAGCAACTTTTGTTTTTCTTTTCTGGTATAATCTAAAATACCTAAATCCAGTTTAAGCATCAACAACTATACATGTTTAAATACAAAATGAATTTGAGATAGGAGTGTGTGTCAGTGGATTGTGGGGGACTGTGAGGGGTAGTATAGAATGAAAAGTTCTAGTTATTTGTATCTCTTGAGTGGGACAGTTGGGACAACTGTCCTGGAAGGGCCATGGGGGTGGTTTTTCATAAAGAATGAACCATGGGATGTCCACAGTAAATGAGTTTTACCTCAGGCTTGAGGGAAAATGAATTTAGAGCTTTGAATGCTCCTCTAGGGTATCAAAATGAAGGAAGAAACTTGAAGTAAAACTGATTTTTGTCTTTTAAAAGGCTTAATGAGTGGCCCTGCATGATGGCTCCTACCTGTAATCCCAGCACTTGGGGAGACAAAGGCGGGAAGATCACTTGATCCCAGGAGTTTGAGACCAGCCTGGGCAATATAGGGAGACCCTCCCTCAAAAAAAATTTTTTTTTATGAAGGCTTAACAAGTTCAAGTTATGGAGTGAAAATTTCAATTAATTGAATGGTAGGCTGTCATGAAAACAAAAAGAGAATTTCAATTAATCAAGAAAAGAGTTGTGCAATTGAGAGGTAAACAAAAAGGAAAGGGGGCTAGTTAGTACAGCAGTCACTGGTTTGTCTGTGAAGAGAGGGAAAACTGTTTTTCTCTCAAATCTCATCAGTTTTTTTCTTTTTTCTTTAAGTTGAGATGGGGTCTTATTGTGTTGTTCAGGCTGGTCTCATACTCCTAGGCTCAAGCAATCCTCCTGCCTTGGCCTCCTGAAGTATTGAGATTACAGGCATGAGCTACTGTACCTGGCCACCTCATAAATTCTTAATTGGAATAGACTCCTGTAACAATAGACAGATTAACAAGAGAAAAACAAGGTTATTTCCTGGAGCAGACCATGGAAGATGGGGGTGTTCAGTGAACTTCCTGTGTGGCCAAAATGGTTGTATTAATAAGTTCTTTTAGTTTATATCAGGTCATCCAGCTTCAGGTTGTAGGGCTTTAGGACAAGAGAAACTACAGTCTCAATAAGGATCCAGGCAGTCAGGTTTTAGTTCTTAGTGACTTCAAGTCAGGAGGGTGGGAGAAAAATGGGAAACATTAATTACTGACAAGATATGCAAGACAGCAGGCTCTAGTTTACAGAGTGGTGAAAGATAGCTCAGAGACAAATAATAGAACTATGGTCTGATAACCCAGTATGGTAGATGATCATTTTCAATTGAAATGTAAAATTTCTGGCCAGGTGTAGTGGCTAACGCCTGTAATCCCAGCAGTTTGGGAGGCTTAGGCTGGTGGATCACTTGAGGTCAGGAGTTGAAGACCAGCCTGGCCAACATGGTGAAACTCCTTCTCTCTACAAAAATACAAAAATTAGCCAGGCATGATGTTGGGTGCCTGTAATCCTGGCTACTTGGGAAGGAAAATCACTTGAACCTGGGAGGCAGAGGTTGTAGTGAGCCAAGATCATACCTTTGCATTCCAGCCCGGGGGACTGAGCAATATTCTGTCTCACAAAAAAAAAAAGAAATGTAAAATTTCTCTGTTTAGTTATCCAAAGGTAAAAGACCACTCTTGTTTATAAAAATCTAATCTCATTAAATTTGGTGTAATCATTTATATAAATGCAGCAAGAATGATAATTGGACATATTCTTGATCTTAGGTTATTAGTTTTTTTTTTTTTTTTTTTTGGGACAGAGTCTCACTCTGTTGCCCAGGCCAGAGTGGAGTGAAGTGATCTCGGCTTACTACAGCCTCCTTCTCCTGGGTTCAAGAGATTCTCCTGCCTCAGCCTCCTGAGTAGCTGGGATTACAGGCATGTGCCAGCATGCCCAGCTAGTTTTTTGTATTTTAGTAGAGATAGGGTTTCACCATATTGCCCAGGCTGGTCTCAAACTCCTGAGCTCAGGGGGATCTGCCCGCCTTGGCCTCCCGAAGTGCTGAGCCATTGCTCTCAGCAGCCCAGTTTTTTTTTTTTTTTTTTTTTTTTTTTTAATTTTCATTCCCGTTTTACAGATGAGGGTTATCAGTTTTGATGTACCTATCAGTTTCTCTTATAGAGTTTTGGACATTTTCACTTAGTCCAACGGTATGATTTCAAAGTTATTTAAGCAATGCCATGAGAAAACTATACCTGAGAGTAGCTGTATAATTCTTTCCTTGGGTTCCTGAGGCAGTCACTTATGTTGAATATGAAGCATTCGGGCTTGTAACTGATTGTGAGCTTTCAGGGAAGCTTTTGAATACAAGAGTAATCATATGTGAATGACAAACGACCTAAAATGGCCATGGTTAAAGATTTTATTCAAGTTCATTATCAAAATAATGGAGTTGACCAGAAATTTAGTTGTTTCTGTGCCATGCAACATTTTAAAATAATAATTGGAATTATAATTGATAACATGATATCAAAATATATTATGGACAGTGAGTACATTGACAAACTTCATATAGTTTTTTTTTTTTTTTTAAGATGGAGTCTTGCTCTATCACCAGGCTGGAATGCAGAGGCGTGATCTCAGCTCACTGCAATCTCTCCCTCCTGTGTTCAAGTGATTCTCCTGCCTCAGTCTCCTGAGTAGCTTGGCTTATAGGTGCACACCACCACACTCAGCTAATTTTTGTATTTTTAGTAGAGATGGGATTTCACCTTGTTGGCCAGGATGGTCTTGATCTCCTGACCTTAGGTGATCCGTTCACCTTGGCCTCCCAAAGTGCTAGGATTACAGGTGTGAGCCACCATGCCTGGCCCATATAGTTTTTTTTTTTTTAAAAAAGGAGACAAGGTCTTGTCTTATTGCCCAGGATGGTCTCGAACTCCTGGGCTCAAGTGATCCTCCTGCCTTGGCCTCCCAAAGTGCTGTGGTTATAGGCATCAGCCACCACACCTGACCTTTTATACAGTTTTTGGAGTGCTTATATTAATAACATTTTCTCATACAGACATGAACCCAAAATATGAGACAGGGTCTCAGTCAATTTAGAAGGTTTATTTTGCCAGGATTAAGGACGTGCCCATGACATCACCTCAGGAGGTCCTGATGACATGTGCATAGGGTAGTCAGGGTACGGCTTGCTTTTATACAATTTAGGGAGACATAATACATCAGTCAATACATGTAAGATTTACATTGGTTCCATCTGGAAGGGTAGGATAACTCAAAGTGGGGGCTTCCAGGTCATATGTAGATTTAAACATACTCAGACTGGCAATTGGTTGAAAGATTTATTGTCAGTAGAAAGGAATATCTGGGTTAAGATAAGGGGTTGTAGACACCAAGGTTTTTTTTTTATTTTTTTATTTTTTATTTTGAGACGGAGCCTTACTCTTGCCAGGCTAGAGTGCAGTGGCGTGATCTCAGCTTACTGCAACCTCTGCCTCCCGGGTTCAAGTGATTCTCCTGCCTCAGTCTCCTGAGTAGCTGGGATTACAGGCATGTGTCACCATGCCCTGCTAATTTTTGTATTTTTAGTCGAGGTGAGGTTTCACCATGTTGGCCTCCCAAAGTGTTGGGATTATAGGCGTGAGTCACCGTGAGTGGCTGACACCAAGGTTTTATCCTGCAGATGAAGCTTCCAGGTAGCAGACTTTAGAGTAAATAGATTGTAAACATTTCTTATCAGACTGAAGGTCTGCATTAATGTATGCTGGAGGGGTATGATGATTACCCCGCCCCCACACTTCACTTCATGGCCTTAACTAGTGTTTCTGGTTAAATTATAGAGTGCCCTGGACAAAGAGAGAATACATTCAAATGGTTGTGGGAGCCTTTGAATTTTCCCCCTTCTGGCCAAGATTTGCCAAAGGTAACATTTTAACTTTGTCCCATAGTGTTGCTAGGGTGGCATGGCTGCCTGCCCCGGTTCATTCTGTCCTTGAGTGGGACTCTCTATGGCTGAGGGACTTAGAGTAAACAAGACTTAGAGTCAATTAATTATTCTAAGCCAGATAGGAATAGACATGGACAGGCATTCATTACCCCTTAAAATTATTATTAATTTTGTTTTTTAAATAGAATGTCAACAAAAAGCCAAAAGGCTTTTTTAAATGTTAACTTTCATTAAAATTAATGAAAAAAAAACTGACTTATTTTTAACTTCTATGTTATGCATTGAGCTATGTAATCTTCGTTTTAGTTACAGACTTTAGCAATTAGCTATATGAAACATAAACACTGTTCTGAAAAAAAAAATATCTGCACAACTCATAACTGGGAGTATTATACCCAGGAGGCTTCGTCACAAGGTATCATTATCCTCTCTGTAATTATTTTCTTCTTTTACCAGCTGTCCAGGCATCTTTGTACCCATCCTTGACTTGGAGGGTCTGACCTTGACCCTCAAAACTCACCCTTACACTCCCATGTGACAGCCCCTGGGCCTAGAGGGAGGGTGCTTGTATAGTCTTAGCAGCAAGGCATTTGTAGTGAAAAAAAGATTGGGCCCAATGGGATTGTTACAGGTAGTTAGGTATGAGCTGGGCAGGAGAGGGCTCTTCCCTACTCACTAGAATGTCAGTTGATGGTTCAGCAATTACATTGCCTGTCTAAAAATGATAATTCGGCAGCACCAAGGAGAGGCCATTTCCTGATGGTCCATACCTGTTAACATCAAAATATTAACTGAATGCAGGCCCCACGGAGGTACAACGTCCTGGGCATGCGTGTTAAGAGACAAAAAAAAAAAAAAAAAAAAAACGGAGAAAATGGTGAAGTATGATCTTCTGGGGGCACACTCCACTGGAAAAGGGAAATAAGCCTCAGATGGCCATGTTTATGACTCCCTAAATACATTGTGTGTGTTCAGTTACAAAGGATAGGAAAGCACTGGGCATGTGGAAAGCCCACCCTAAAGGAAGAAACATGGGAAAGAAGTGAGCTTATAGAAGTCCTAGGGACGGCCGGGCACGGTGGCTCACGCCTGTAATCCAAGCACTTTGGAGGCCAAGGTGGGTGGGTCTATCCACCTGAGGTTGGGAGTTCAAGACCAGCCTGACCAACATGATGAAACCCCATCTTAAAAAAAGTCCTAGGGACATGGTTAAACAGGGCACTTGACCTTTTCTCTTTAACCTTCACATGTCCGCTTAGGTCTCTTCCAAGCACATGTTCCTTGCTTTCCTGTTCTAAGGCCTTTTCAAATAAACTTCCATTCCTGCTCTGGAACTTGCCTTGGTCTCTTTTTCTGCTTTATGCCCCTCAGTCAAATTCTTTCTGAAGAGGCAAGGACTGAAGTTGCTGAGGACCTGTACAGATTCGCTGCCGGTAACTCAGATCTCTTCTACCAGTAACAGGATGCCAAATAAGAGAGATTGGCATCTCTGGTTTTGAGAATACCATAATTTTGGTTTCCTTGTAAGTAAGGAGAAATAAACAACGTTAATATTTTAACAATAAAAAGAGTATTTGTATGTCAGAACAGAAAAGAGAACCTCTTCCATTAGGGTACCAACAAAAGATATGAAGAAAAATTATAATCTAGTACTCTCTAGAGGATGATTGTAGCCAAGAAATAATTCATAATTCAGTCTACTCTCAGAAAAACAGAAGATAGTATCAAGTGTTATACTTTTGCTTTGAAACAATTTCTCTCTCTGAATTTCCTTTTCTATTAAAGAGAAATTATAGTAAGATCAATTTGTGTGCAAATTAAATTTTAGATTTATTATACTTTGCCTGATTATTCACATAAAGGGCAGCAAGAATTGATTGGCTACATAGGCTCCTTTCAAATTGACTTTGCTGGAACTTTACCTAAAAATATGTAATTTTAGTCAAAGTCTTGGTAAAATAACCAGTGTCTCCAATTATTTTGTTCTAAAAGACTCGTACTGAACTTATGCAAATAACTATATTGTCATAAAATCACAATTTGAATTTTGGTTAACTCAGAGAGAGAGGTAAGTTTGCTTACAAATCATACTTCACCCAAATGCTCTAAACTATAAATAACTATAAAAAAAGTTTTTTGGACTGTTCTTTAACCAGAGTAGCAGCCTTCCAAGCAAGATGTTTGTTCACCTTGAAACTGCCATTCACAAGCCAAATGGCTCTTGAGAGCAATTAGGCACTGTAAAATCTAGCAGCTCCTCACATAGTTAGAATCAGTCTTAGGGGAAAAAAGATTCTTGCTTATAAGTATCTCCTTCTTGTGTTCCCAGGTAGCAAGATCCTATGCAAACCATTTTAATTTTATCATGGAACTCTTTTGAACACCTTTATTTCCATTAGCATAGGGGTAGCTTCAGCTAACATTCCATAGCAAGGCAGTAAATGCCCCTCCAGTAGAAATTCTCTAGTCCAGTAGTTGTTATTGGGAAGTGCTCACAGTTTTTTGCCATAAGTCCCAATAAATGTTTCATAAAAGGCTACAAAGTGGAGGATTTTTTCCATCTAGAACTCCAGCTTCTCCCTGATATTTTGTGGGCTCAGACAATGTTTCTAGCTCCCTTTTAGTAAGTCCAGTTAACATTTCTGAAAGAGATTTACCTGCCTTCAGTTTTGTAGTACTAGATAGGGGAAACATCCCCCAGTCAGATACAGTACCCATTTTCATAAGACATTTAGGTAAAAAGAGTCATAACTACCTTACATAATGTCTGTTTAAACATCTCAGATTTTACAATTCTATTAGCCTGTATGTTTTTATGTTCTGGTCCCAGAAACTTTTCTACCCCAAGACCGTTTTACCTTTTCTGGTAAAAAAAGGGTTTGGGTTCCCAGCAGGGAGTGGAGTCAAGGGACTCAAGCCTTTTTGTCAAATTTTTTATCTTAATTTGCCTCAGCATTGCCCCAGACAATGTCAGCTTTCTCATGATAACTTTTGCCTTCTGATTAAAGAAAAAAATTTTTTTTCAATCTAGGGCAAATAGTGAATAACCATCTAAAATTTTCTGTCACTCTTCTGGGGTAAATTCTTTGACTTTTTTTTCCTTTCCCATTTTTTTGTTAATTACCCCAATTTTTTTCTTTTTTTTTTTTTTTGAGATGGAGTCTCACCCCAGGCTGGGGTGTGGTGGCATGACCTTGGCTCACTACAACCTCCGACTCCTGGGTTTGAGCGATTCTTCTGCCTCAGCCTCTTGAGTAGTTGGGATTGCAGGCACACACCACCATACCCAGCTAATTTCTGTATTTTTAGTAGAGATGGGGTTTCACCATGTCGGCTAGGCTGGTTTTGAACTGACCTCATGATCGCCCTCCTCGGCTTCCCAAAGTGCAGGGATTACAGGTGTGAGCCACCGTGCCTGGCTGAGCTAGCTCCTATTAGTCTGATAAGCTCTTACTTTTCTTTGATTAGAGCTCTTTCATACAGTTTAATAGTGAAATATCACTTCCATATGACACAAATAAACATACAGATATAACAGACATGCAGACAAAAGCAGATGTGAAGGATTTTTCATTTGCCTGTTTTTAAAATTTTTCCCCTTTATGGCCGGGTACAGTGGCTCATGCCTGTAATCCCAGCACTTTTGGGAGGTGGAGGCAGGTAGATCACTTGAGTCCAGAAATTCGAGACCAGCCTGGATGAAATTGCAAAACTTCCTCTCTATTAAAAGTGTAAAAGTTAGGCGGGTGTAATGGTGTGCACCTGTAGTCCTAGCTACTTGGGAGGCTGAGGTATGAGAATTACTTGAACCTGGGAGGAGGAGGTTGCACTGGGCCGAGATTATGCCACTGCACTCTAAACTGAGTGACAGAGTGAGACTTGGTCTTAAAAAAAAAAAAAAAAGATTTAGGCTGGGCACAGTGGCTCATGCCTATAATCCCAGCGCTTTGGGAGGCTGAGGCGGGTGATCATGAGGTCGGGAGATGGACCGTCCTGGCCAACATGGTGAAACGCTGTCTCTAAATTAGCTGAGTGTGGTGGTGTGCACTTGCAATCCCAGCTACTTGGGAGGGTGAGTCAGGAGAATTGCTTGAACCCAGGAGGCGGAGGTTGCAGCAAGCTGAGATTGAGCCACTGCACTCCAGCCTGGTGACAGAGTGAGACTCCGTCTCAAAAAAAAAAGATTTAGCTGTTTTCATTAAACCAACAATAATAGTGTCTTATTTTATTAAAAATTACACAAGCAAAAAAAAAATCACACAAGCAAAGATTATTCTTTTTAGGGCTTGGTTTATAGTTTAATAACCCTTTTGCCACATTTTGATACCTTATAGTATTTGGTAAAGATAAGTATGGAATCCTTTGATCAATAAATGCAAACAAAAACGTGTGCTGACAATTCTTAAGACATTTCTACTATTACTTTACCAATACTTTTAAAGCTTGCTTATTAAAGATTTTACTTAAGTCACATGAATTTGAAAACTATTTAGGCTTATTTGATTTATGAGGACTCTTTTTTTTTTTTTTTTAATATGAAGTCTCACTCTGTTGTCTAGGCTGGAGGGCAGTGGCATGATCTTGGCTCATTGCAATCTCCACTTCCCTGATCGAAGTGATTCTCATGCCTCAGCCTCCCAAGTAGCTGGGATTACAGGCGCATGCCATCACACACATGGCTAACTTTTGTATTTTCAGTACAGGCAGGGTTTCACCACCTTGGCCAGGCTGGTCTTGAACTTCTGACCTCAAGTGATCTGCCTACCTTGGCCTCCCAAAGTGCTGGGATTACAGACAGGAGCCACTGTGTCCAGCTATTAATTTATGAGTACTCTTTACCTTTAAGCCAGTCTGGTACCTTGTGGCCAAAAACACAAAACAAAATATATGTACATATACCTAAACACACATGTATACACTCATACAAAGTTCCTATAGTTTATGCTTCAGAACTCTAGCCATGAGATATTAATACATACTTATCACTTTGCAACAATAGCAAAAATAAATGTTTGGATGCAAACAGTGGATTTTATCTCCGTAGAAAAGTTACAACAGCCTAAAGCAGGCTGAAAAGAAAGCAGAGAGATAGAGAACTTAGGAATTTTGTAGTTGCAGGTTGACCTTTGGGCTCTTAATTTTTCTCGATGTAATTTGCCCATCAGTTCAAAATGTGCACAAGAACAGACCTCTAATGTGTAACCAGCTGCAGTATTAGAAAACCTGGCATGCCCTTCCATTACACAACCACTTGCAAGTAGAGGGGTCATAAAAGCAAACAAGGTGCCTGAGAGAGGTCATTCTCCTTGTGTTTTTTCATTCCTGGATTATTTGTTTTCCACATTTTTTTCTTAAAAGGAGGAACTGAGCTGTGTCTTAAGGTTTAGTGGAGTGGGTAAAAGTGTGCTGTTTGTGAGTGGGACTCCATAGTATGTCACCACGGAGTCATTTCTGCCCTTTTTTTGTGTCTTAGTTTCTCTTTGTGGAGGTCCAGCACCAGTGGGAGGGCTCAAAGTAAGGAATGAGGCTGGGTGCAGTGGCTCACGCCTGTAATCCCGCACTTTGGGAGGCCCAGGTGGATGGATCACTTGAGGTCAGGAGTTTGAGACCAGCTTGGCCAATATGGGGAAACCCCATTTCTACTGAAAATACAAAAATTAGAGGGGCATGGTGGCATGCACCTGTAATCCCAGCTACTTGGGAGGCTGGGACAGGAGAATGGCTTGAACTCGGAAGGTGGAGCTTGCAGCGGGCCAGGATCATGCCATTGCACTCCAGCCTGAGCATCGGCAGTGAGACTCCATCAAAAAAAAAAAAAAAAAAGGAATGACCAGCTCCTATATGTGCTTCATGGGCAAGAATTTTTTTAAAATAATTTTGTTGGGAGTTCCCTGTAGGGCTACTGCACATTATAGGAGGTCAACCCCCCAGACACTTACACTTGGCCTTGAGTCACCCAGGGGTGCATTTTGGTTGGAAAGAGCAAAATGCTCTTTCTCTTTGGAGCTGAGGAAACTCAGTCTCTCATTTATCTATGAAAATGACAGTTCAGTTCCTCACACAAATGTGCACACAAGCCAATTGAGATTAATTTCAGGACGAAAGGCAATGAAGAAGACTCTTTAGAATGCACCTCTGGGCCAGGTGGTGGCTCATGCCTATAATCCTAGCACTTTGGGAGGCTGAGGCAGTTGGATCACTTGAGCTCAGGAGTTCAAGACCAGCCTGGCCAACATAGCAAGACCCTGTCTCTACAAACAGTACAAAAATTAGCTGAGTGTGGTGGCACACATTTGTAGTCCCAGCTACTCTGGAGGCAGTGAAGAGGAGGATCTCTGGTGCCTGGGAAGTGGAGGCTGCAGTGAGTAATGATGGCACCACAGGACTCCAGCTTGGGCAACAGAGGAAGACTTTGTTTTGAAAGAAAAAAAATGCACTTCTGCACTAGAATTAGGATCCTAGACAACAACTTCCTAGGAGCTCAGCTAAGACTTTGTTTTGAAAAAAAAAAAAAAAAAAAAAAAAGCACTTCGACACTAGAATTAGGATCCTAGACCACAACTAGGAGCTCAGCTAAACCCGCTAAGACTACTTCTTGTAAACTGTCCTCAGCCACTCCTAACTTTGTAACTCTCATCTGCAGTTACACATGCCAAGGCCAAGTCCTCTCATGGTACAGGGTAATTTCTGGCACCTCCAAAAGTCAAAGAGGTCAGGGAGTGCAGTACAGGAAGGCAGAGCTGTATACCAAAAGAATCTGCCCATGACTCTTGAAACTCCATAAAGAAAACAGGACATCCCAAAAAGGGGCAAGTGGTGCCTTTGTTTTGAGTTCTTTAAGGGCTTTGAGTCATTAGAAGGCTTAGATTTTTTTTTTGGTAGTGAAGATGGTGAAGGGGAAGGAGGAGTAGGCTGGAAGACAAGACAGGAAGCAAACACAGAAACCACGCACATAGTTTTGTTTTGTTTTTCATTTTTGCAGTTGCAAGGAATTTTATTGCAAGGCAATTCAGAGGCCTTGTTTCCCATAATTTGGAATTCTCATTTGGATTTGGCCAAGTCGAGTAGAGTTGGAGTTGGTCAAACCCAATGGGAGAAAGACCAGAACAACAACAGTAACAGCAACAACAATAAAAACCCAGCAGTATGATCACTGAGTGCTCTTATGGTAAGGAGAAATTAAGACCAGCTGATTGTTAATTGTAACTTTTGTCAAATGAAAGCCCAATTCAGGTACTTACTTAGGAATGGGTCTCAAGTTGAAGACTGCTCTGTACTATCCTAGAAGCAGGAAAAAACTCAAACTCACCTTCCCTGTTTTAAGTGAGCTCAAACTCCAGAAAGGAGTTACCTGCCTTCAATCATCACGGAAGCAGGAAAACTTGCCTTTCTTGTTGGAGCAAGTAAAACTTCAGAAAAAGAAGATGTACAACAAAATAAACTTAAGATCTTGACCAAGTTCTGAGAGATCAGTGATTCTCTGGCGTGGGGCTTCCCAGGCCTCAGCCAATTATCCTGTTGGTTTGAGCAATAAAGATAGCGCAAGCTGGTACCAAGCACCAATAGGTGATTTGTCAAAGGTCAGGGGCACTTCCACTCAGAAGCCCTTTCAGGTTGCTAATTGTGAACCCAAAATATCTGAGACAAGGTCTCAGTCAATTTAGAAGGTTTATTTTGCCAGGGTTAAGGATGCACCCATGACTTAGCCTCAGGAGGTCCTAATGACATGTGCCCAAGGTAGTCAGGGTACAGCTTGCTTTTATACAATTTAGGGAGACATAACACATCAGTCAATACATGTAAGATTTGTATTGGTTTCATGTGGAAGGGTGGGGCAACTTGAAGTGAGGGCTTTCAGGTCATAGGCACATTTAAACACGTTCTCATTGGCAGTTGGTTCAAAGAGTTGTCAGTAGAAAGGAATGTCTGGGTTAAGATAAGGGGTTGTGGAGAGCAAGGTTTTATCCTGCAGATGAAGCCTCTGTGTAGCAGGTTTTAGAGAAAATAGATTGTAAATATTTCTTACCAGACTTAAGGTCTGCATTAATGTTAATGCTGGAGAGGTACAATGAGGCATGTCTTATCCCCACTTCCCTTCATTGCCTGAACCAGTCTTCCTGGTTAATTTTTAGAGTGCCCTGGCCAAGGAGGGAGTACATTCAGATGGTTGTGGGAGCCTTTGAATTTTGTTTTTGATTTACACAGATGTAACTTAGAGAAGGTTAATCATCACTCCTACAGTGTTTCCCGTGCAATTTAACATATCAAATAAACCTAATTTGAAAAATTTAATCAGAGGTAAGTTCAGGAAAACCTAGTTATTTTTAATATCTCTCTTTTTAAAAGATGAAAAAACAAACCCTTTGAGATTTTCCAGGGCCCCTCTGGAAAAATCTCAGTTTGAGATCAAGATTTTATTTAGGATTTGATTTTGAGAAGGGCAAATGTCGAAAGGTTTGAATATTTGATTAAATAGGATCTCAGGCCACTTTTCTAAAAGAAGACTTGGTTCTCTTAATTAAGGATATTATAAAGCACTGGAAATTACTCCAATAAGATACAGAATCTTTGTTTCCTAGGCAGATTACTTGAAAAGTAAAGAAAAATCTTTTATACAGTCTCTCATAAACAGCAGACTAGTAGTCCAAGAAATTTTGTCTCTTGAGAGAGAATACTGAAGTCTAGTTTTATATCAGTATGCTATTGATATTAAAGCTTATTTTAAAACCTCATAAATAAACCCATTCAATCTTAGCCAACTTGACCATATAAAATATGTTTTTTTTCTCTTGTTTTTCTTTTTCCTTCACATTTCCTTTACAACTTCATATATTCCTTCAGGTTTTTGTCCTTTCCTCTTTCTCATTCTGGAACAACCTTTCAACAACCTCTTAAGCAACTACAAAAACATATTTTGCATTCCTTGAATACTTTTCATGCAGAGTTGTTTCCCTTCACACTTATTGCTTCTAGTAGTTTTGTTAACATATAAAAATTATTTTTAACAATAATCTTTATTTTACAGGGAAATCTAGGAAGTAGACAGTTGTGAATTGCCTGTCACATACCAGCATTTTTTTTTTAGATTAGTAAATTTTATGAATATAGCATCTCACGTTCTAGAAATATAAGCTTCTTCATAATAAAACTTCTTAATGTGGTAAAAAGTAGATGTTTACTAAGAGACCCAAATATCTTATAGTTTCTCTTAACAATAAGTAGCAAGAAGCATATATAATTTAAACTTATGTTTAGTAATTGTTTCAGTATTTTATTTTACTTAATCAATGAATACCTGCCACTTAGTATAACTTAAGGTTTCAAATTACCAAACAGATTTTGAAAATGACTTTTTTTTTTAAACAGCCTTTGAGCAAATAATTTTTTCTTTTAAAAAAATTTGTACCTTTTTTTTGAGATGGGGTGCTGTGTGTTGTCCAGGCTGTTCTCAGAATTCCTCGGCTCAGGCAAACCTCCTGCCTCAGCCTTCTGAGGTAGCTGGGATTATAGGCATGCATGAGGGCTCATCTTTTTTCTTTCTTTTTTTTGAGATGGAGCCTTATTCTGTTGTCAGGCTGGAGTGCAGTGGCGCATCTGGGCTCACTTCAACTTCTGTCTCCCTATTCAAGCAATTCTCCTACCTCAGCCTTCCGAGTAGCTGGGACTACAGGTGCGTGCCACCACGCCCAGCTAATTTTTGTACTTTTAGTAGGGATAAGGTTTCACCATGTTGGTCAGGATGGTCTCGATTTTCTTGAGTTCGTGATCCGCTCACCTCAGCCTCTCAAAGTGCTGGGATTACAGGCGTGAGGCATTGTGCCAGGCTCAGGGCCTGTCTTTTACTTTTAAGACTTATGGAGGCCGGGCACGTTGGCTCACGCATATAATCCCAGCACTTTGGGAGGCCAAGGCAGGTGGATCACAAGGTCAAGAGATCGAGACCATCTTGGTCAACATGGTGAAACCCCGTCTCTACTAAAAATACAAAAATTAGCTGGGCATGGTGGCATGCGCCTGTAATCCCAGCTACTCGGGAGGCTGAGGCAGGAGAATTGCTTGACCCCAGGAGGTGGAGATTGCGGTGAGCCGGGATCGCGCCATTGCACTCCAGCCTGGGTAACAAGAGTGAAACTCTGTCTCAAAAAAAAGAAAAAAAAAAAGACTTATGAAACACAATTGTTGTTGAAATATTTTTGTCAAAACAAAGACTCAATTTGATTAAAATCACATTTGTAAATTTAGGATCTTAAACATCTAATAAATATATTAGCTTATTTTATGAGTAAGCCCAATAAATATATAAATAAATATAAATACAAATAAAATATAAAGCATACATATAAAAATAAAATAAAATGTATGTCTGTATTATACTTAATGCAGAAAACTCTGAAGACATTGAAGATGTATCTGTTTTAATAAATCAACAATATTTTGTTGTTTTTTTGTCACCCAGGCTGGATTGCAGTGATGCAATCACCGCTTACTGCAGCTTTGACCTCCTAGGTACAAGCAATCCTCCCACCTTTGCCTCCCAAGTAGCTGGGACTACAAGTGTGCACATAATGGCTGGCTAATAAATCAAATTATATATATATATATATATATATATATATATATATATATGTATATTTAGACGGAGTCTCGCTCTGTAGCCCAGGCTGGAGTGCAGTGATGTCATCTTGGCTCACTGCAACTTCTGCCTCCTGGGTCCCAGTTCACACAGTTTGCCTACTTCAGCCTCCCAAGTAGCTAGGATCACAGGCATGAGCCTCCATGCCCAGCTAATTTTTGTAATTTTTAGTAGAGACTGGGTTTCACCATGTTGGCCAGTCTGGTCTTGAACTCCTGACCTCGTGATCCACCTGCCTTGGCCTCCCAAAGTGCTGGGATTACAGGCATGAGCCATTGTGCCCGGCCCAATCAACAATATTAAACTGTTTTTTTTTTCTT
>CAUYQU010041821.1:0-22140 GCA_963574635.1 Cheracebus regulus
TGGGTTGGTTCCAGGTCTTTGCTATTGTAAACTGTGCTGCAATGAACATTCGTGTGCATGTGTCCTTATAGTAGAACGATTTATAATCCTGTGTATATATACCCATAATGGGATTGCTGGGTCGAATGGAATGTCTATTTCCAGGTCCTTGAGGAATCGCCATACTGTCTTCCACAACGCTGGGGTCTGTTGGGGGGAAATAGGGGAGGGACAGTGGGGGGTGGGGAGTTGGGGGGAGATAGCATGGGGAGAAATGCCAGATATAGGTGAAGGGGAGGAAGGCAACAAATTACACTACCACGTGTACACCTATGCAACAATATTGTATGTTCTTCACATGTACCCCAAAACCTAAAATGCAATAAAAAAAGATCTTGAAGCAAGCCTATACCTAATAAATCAAGGCAGAAGAATGCTGAGCCTGTCAGAGGTGCTTGAACCAGAGCAATTCCATCTTGAATAGGGGCTGGGTAAAGTAAGGGTGAGACCTGCTGGGCTGCATTCCCAGGAGATTAAGGCGCTGTTAGTCACAGGATGAGATAGGAGGTCAGCACAAGATACAGTTCACAAAGACCTTGCTGATAAAACATCATGTAGTAAAGAAGTCAGCCAAAACCCACCAGAACCAAGATGGCTATAAATGTGACCTCTAGTCATCCTCAGTGCTCATTATATGCTAACTATAATGTATTATCATGCTAAAAGACACTGCAGCCAGGGCGATGACAGTTTCAAAATGCCATGGCAATGTCAGAAAGTTATGCTATATGGTCTAAAAAGGGGAGGAACCCTCAGTTCTTGGAATTGCCCACCCCTTTCCTGGAAAACTCATGAATAATCCACCCCTTTTTTAGCATATAATCAAGAAATAACCATAAAAATAGCCAAGCAACAACAACAACAACAAGTTTTTTTTTTAATACAGAGTCTTGCTCTGTCACCAGGCTGGAGTGCAGTGGTGTGATCTAGGTTCACTGCAACCTCTGCCTCCTGGGTTCAAGCGATTCTCCTGCCTCAGCCTCCGGAGTAGCTGGGATTACAGGTGCCCATCACCACATCCAGCTAATTTTTGTAATTTTAGTAGAGACGAGGTTTCACCATGTTGGCCAGGCTGGTCTCGATCTCCTGACCTCAAGTGATCCACCCACCTCAGCCTCTCAAAGTGCTAGGATTACAGGCGTGAGCCACCCAGCCCAGCCACCAAGTTTTTTTAATACCCAACCAGCAGCCCTTGAGTGTGCTCTGCTTATGGAGTAGCCATTCTTTTATTATTTTTTTAAATTCTACATCACTCCTTTATTGTACTGATCTGGAAAAAGGATTTAGTACAATTATGCACAAATGAACACTGGGCCCATATAGTAGGGCCAAGCAACTAGAATATGATTCAAAAATCAGGCAGTGAAAGACACATTTGACCATGATCAAGAGGCATCTTAATGCCACAAAACAATGTAGGAGAGGGGTTCTAAAACACACAACAGGAGGCACTCTTATCCCTTAGAGGTCAAGGAGCTTATCTCATATTGGTGTGAGGAATGGCTTATTATCTGGTTTCTTTTATTCTTGATACGGAATCTCACTATGCCGCCCAGGCTGGAGTGCAGTGGTGTGATCTTGGCTCACCGCAACCACTGCCTCCTGGGTTCAAGTAATTCTTCTGCCTCAACCTCCCAAGTAGCTGGGACTACAGGTGCCCACCACCATGGCTGGCTAATTTTTGCATTTTTAGTAGAGACAGGGTTTTGCCAAGTTGACCAGGCCAGTCTGGAACTCCTGGCCTCAGGTGGTCCACCCACCTCAGCCTCCTAAAGTGCTGGGATTATAGGCATAAGCACCACACCTGGCCAGAATGGCTTATTTTCTACTGACATGTGGGACTATTTCAACCACCACAAGAAACCCCAGAAGGGTTTTGTTTTGTACATATTATTTATATATACCTTTTTTTTTGCAAAGGTAAATGTAATACATAAATTAAATTCAGGATTGATCTCAACCTTCTAGAGCCAGCTCCTCTGAGGTCAGGGAGGAAACAGTTGTTTTTCGCATCACCATGCAGGTTACATTCATCTTCTATTGGAATGAGTAGAGCTCCCAGGCAGTGGTCTGACTACAGAAGAGCAGAGTACAGGACAGGCTCCTGAGGGTGGATGGGCTCTCTTACTTCTCCTCATTGGTCATGGCTTAGCATGGTTCCTTTCCAGAAGTCAATAGTGAACAAAGCACTGGCAAAAACCCAAGTCATTACCTTTCAACTCTCTTGGACAAGGAGAGCTTTTCCTCAGCTTGGACTGAGAACCCATGCACTAGAAGTGCTATTCTCACTAGACTGTGTGAGGGAGTGGGTGCAGGAGACAAAATGGCTAAAATGAAAATGGGAGCCACTGGCACCCATCTGCAGCCACAACTTAAGATGACTACAGATGTGGTCAATGTGACATGTGCTGGAGGGAGGAGGTACAGAGGAATGTGATGGGCAGGGAGTCCTTGGGATAGTAATCGGCCCACTGGCCTTCATGTCTTGGCCTCACTCTGGGAAGCCACAGTTTCCATGACTTTATGCACAGTCTTTTCATCCCCTCAAGAACTGCATAGGCTTGATAAGTTTCAAGCTCTTGTCCAATTCATAAACAATGGAAATACCAGTTGGCAGGTTCAGCTCCATGACAGCCTCTTCAGAGAGACCTTCCAGATGCTCAACAATGCCCCAAAAGCTGTTGCCATGGGCTGCAATCAGTACAATCAGTACCCATTCCCCTCCTTGATCTGGAGAAATATTTCTTCATTCCAAAAGGGCAGATGGAGTAGCCATTCTTTATTCCTTTACTTTCCTAATAAACTTGCTTTTACTTTACCCTATGGATTCACCTCAAATATTTTCTTGTGGAAGATCCAAGAATCCTCTCTTGGGATCTGGATCAGGACCCCTTTCTGGTAACAAGCCTACTTAGCAAGTTCTCCAGGGAAGGAAAGTTCACAATGTTATATGTAAATTTTTGGTGCCACAAAAGAAGTAGCACTCAAATATAAATTTCCTCAATAAGGCATTTACTTCTATAGAAGGGTGCATCTTACAGATGGAGCAATGATGAGTGCACACCTGGACAAGTGACAGGAAGGGGTTCCTATTTCTAAGGCAGGTAGCCACTACTGCTATGTCGTTCCCTTATTGGCTAGAGTTGGACCGCACAGTCTTAACTGATTCCGATTGGCTATTTTAAAGATAGCAGGGGTACGAGCCAGAGTGGCAGGGTGGGTAGTTTGGCAGGAAGGAACAGGTCAGAGCAGGTGATCAGGTGTGACTCAGGTCAAAGCAGGTGAAGAGGGGTACAGATGTGAACTACTGATTAGAACTGGTGGGAAAGTTGTTTACCAAAACTAGAGGCAAGGTGGCAAAAAGAGAACCAGGAAGTTAAACTTTGCAATGGAGATTTAAAGAATAAGACAGCTGAACGTACTGATATACTGATTCTTTAAGGAGAAACTTGGAGTTCACTATATCTAACAACAATGCTTTTGGTGGTTTATCGAAGTGTTTAGTGGTTCCTCCCAGTCCTGATCTTCCACCCTTTACTCTCTGCAATTTAAACCTATCACTGTTTATTTGGGTTTTTTTAGAAATGAAGAGAAACTGCAGCACACATTACTTAGGACAAATGTAAAAATGTCCCACGACTATAAATAGAGTGTCATTAATGCAACTGAGACTCATAAGACATACTGGTGACAACAGGAAGAACTTCTTAAGTTGTCTTCTGAACAAAAAGAAGAAAGGTGACATAAGAAGGATGACCATACGTAATTTATCAACCACAGCAGGACACTTCCGATAGTGAAAGGGATGTCAGTTGAAAAAAATGATGAGACAAGTTGCAGTCATTTTAGGAGATTTATTTGCCAAAGTTTTGGACACGCCCCAGAAACAAGTCTATGCTTTTCTCTGAAGATGATTTTCAAGTCTCCAAATTTAAAGGGGAAAAGGCAGGATATTGAGAAGCACACCATTTTCACATAAACAAAAGGGGCAGAGGAAAAATGTGGGGAATCTGCATTTTACATAAGATAACACAGACAAACTAGGATAGGGGACAATCGGTTACACATTTTTGTCTGGCAGGATGGAGTGATTGCATCCGTAAAGATAAGATATCAGTTTGCATTGCCCATGGTGAAGTTTTAAGAGCTCACCAGGAATTTCCTTGTGGGCAAAATATCAGGGAGGTGGGTAGCTATTCATCTTGTAGACATCTTATTTAGGACCCAAAAGGTGGAGGCAGGTTTGGGTGACCCAGTTCCCAGCTTGACTTTTCTCTTTGGCTAAATGAGTTTGGAGTCCCAAAATTTAATTTTCCTTCACAAGGGGAACCAAAAATAACAGATATCAATTGAGCTGGTCATTCTGGATATAAGACTAAGAGATAACAAAGAGAAATCCAGATGACTCAGTTATATTTTATTTGAAGCTTACAAATAGAAAAACACAAAAACCAACATTTTCAAGTTGGAAAGGATACAACAAATATAGCTAAGAGGAAGCTAAATTCAAAGATAATTGAGGTATTGGTAAGAGAATAAATGTTTTAAATGCATGCATTCATTTGTTAATTCACTCCATACACACTTGTTATGTATCTACTTTGTTTCAGCCACTGTGCTAGGTGATGGCACATCAGCAAAGCATGTGAGGGATGGTCCCTGCCCTGAGCAATACTTTTCAGAGAGATGGATTCACATACACGATAAAGTTATGTTACCTGGAAGTAAGCACTCTGATAAATAAATAAGCAAAATGTTATAGGAGTTGAAGTCTACAAACCCGGATAAAAAAACAATTTAAAATATTAAAAAGACTTCTTAGATACAATTTTGAAAAAAACTGCTGATAATCTTTGAGAAATTATAACAACTAAAGATTTTTGCTTAGTGAATCATGTTACAGAATTGCTCAAGCAGCTGATACAAACTTGGATAAAATTAGTAATATATTTTTCTCCTGGTCAGACCATACCCAGAATTTTTCTGTTCACCATGTTTTAAATTAAATAAGCTCATTCAAAAGCTTGCCAGAAGGAAATGGGTGTCTAAAGAAAGGTGACTACCATGAGGAGGTGCTGTAAAGGAAGTCATATAGAGTGAGTGACCATTGTGCCCTGATTTATGCTGAATGCTCTGTCATGCCATCCTATTATTACCCCCTTTTCACTCTTTATTTATTTATTTATTTATTTATTTTTAGGAGTCTTGCTTTGTCTCCCAGGCTGGAGTACAGTGGCGCGATCTTGGCTCACTGCAACCTCCGCCTCCTGGGTTCAAGTGATTCTCCTGCCTCAGCCTCCTGAGTAGCTGGGACTACAGGCACCCACCACCACGCCTGGCTAATTTTTATATTTTTAGTAGAGATGGGGTTTCACCATATTGGCCAGGCTGGTCTTGAACTCCTGATTTTAAGTGATCCGCCTACCTTGGTCTCCCAAGGTGACACTGTACCTGGCCTTTTTCTTTCTTTTTTTTTTAGATGGTGTCTTGCTCTGTCACCCAGGTTAGAGTGCAGTAGTGTGCTCTTCGCTCACTGCAAACTTCAACTCCTGGGTTCAAGCAATTCTTCTGCCTCAGCCTCACGAGTAGCTGGGGTTACGGGTATGCATCACCACACCAAATAAAATTTGTATTTGTATTTGTAAAAATACAAATTTTACAAAAATTTTTGTACAAATTTTTGTATTTTTAGTAGAAATGGGGTTTTGGCATGTTGATCAGGCCGGTCTCAAATACCTCACCTCAGGTGATCTACCCACCTCGGCCTCCCAAAGTGCTGGGATTACAGGCATGAGTCACTGCGCCTGGTCTATCCCCATTTCACTCTCAAAAGTACTCTAGTTTGGATGATAAATTATATGATTGCCTTACTATGTGCACAGCTAATATTTAATAGTATCATTTATTGTGTGCTAATGGTTTGTCATGCAAGATATCATTTAATCCTTATTACAATCTGATGATATAGGTGTTATATCATTCTCATTTTATAAACGAGAAATCTGAGTCTCTGAGAGTTTAAGTACATAGCATAAGGTCATAAAGATAATAAAGAAAAATGAGTTACCCATTAGGCACAGTAGGTTCAGTGCCTAGGGCCTATGATACTTTTAGGGGCCCATAAAAATGTTATATTTCCATTTTAAAACAGAAATAAAAAATGAGCATTTAGGTTGAAGGGAATATTTTAATATCGAATTATATATTTGTCTGCATACCAACACAGTTGTAAAATCTAATTTTATAGGTTTTTATGGTTGTTTGTTTTTGAAATAGGGTCCCACTCAGTCGCCCAGGCTGGAGTCCAGCGGCTCCATCATAGCTGACTGCAGCCTCAAACTTCTTGGGCTCAAGCAGTCTTCCTGTCTCAGCCTCCTGAATAGCTGGGGCTACAGGCCCACACAGCTGGGCCCAGCTATTTAATTTTATTTTATTTTATTTATTTTTGAGATGGAGTTTTGCTCTTGATACCCAGGATGGTACAATGCCGCAATCTCGACTCACTGCAACCTCTGCCTCCTGGGTTCAATCAATTCTCCTGCCTCAGCCTCCCAAGCAGCTGGGATTACAGGCACCCACCATTATGCCTGGCTAATTTTTTGTATTTTTAGTAAAAATGGAGTGTCACCATTTTGGTCAGGCTGGTCTCGAACTCCTGACCTCAGGTAATCCATCCACCTCAGCCTCCCAAAGTGCTGGGATTATCGCCTGGCCTAATCATTTAATTTTTATTTTTGTAGAGATGCGGTCTCTCCATGTTGTCCAGGCTGGTCTCAAAGTCCTAAGTTCAAGCTATCCTCCCACCTCAGCCTCCCAAAGTGCTGGAATTAAAGGCATGAGTCACTGTACCTGGCCTGTTTGTTTTTGTTTTTGTTTTTAAAGAAGGAAGGGACCCACAAAGGTAAAAGTGTGTAGGGTCTACAAAAGTTATAATGTGGCCCTGGTAATAAGTGGCCGAACTGGGATCCAAACGCAGAGCCCATACTCTCAACCACTATATGAAAAGCAAACCAGCTAAAGGACACAAGAAAGGCAGACCAGAGCATCCTGTTGGTGGTCTTCAGCTAGCCAAGGGGTGGCCATAGAAAGAGAGTACTTCTGTGCTTATTTGATGCTTCATTTCTGCCTTTCTGCTTCAGCTGTGCTTATTGAAATCTTATCCAAGCTTCAAGATATAGCTGTCACTGTCTTTAGGATACTTTACCTAAACCACCTTTCCTGGAATTAGTTTCACCTTCTTCTGTACTCCTGCAGCTCACCTTTGTATAGTCATGCACCGCGTAACACCATTTCAGTCAACAACAGACCACGTATATTATGGTGGTCCCATAAGATAATAATGAAGCTGAGAAATTCCTATCACCTAGAGATGTCATAGCTATCATAACATCACAGCACAATGCATTCTGACTCATGCGTTTGTGATGATGCCGAAGTAAACAAACCTCATGTGCTGCCAGTCATATAGCATATACCATTATATATGGTACCTAATACTTGATAATGATAATAAACAACTCTATTACTGGTTCATGTATTTACTGTACTGTACTTTCTGTCATTATTTTAAAGTGTACTCCTTCTACTTATATAAAAAAAAGTTAACTGTAAAACAGTCACAGGCAGGTACTTCAGCAGGTATTCCAGAAGAAGGCATTTTTATCATAGTAGGTGACAGGTCCATGCAGGTTATTTTGCACCCGAAGACCTTCCAGTGGGACAAGATGTGAAGGTGGAAAACAGTGATATTGATGATCCTGACCCTGTGTAGGCCAAGGCTAATGTGTGTGTTTGTGTCTTTGGTTTTCTGTTGTTGTTTGTTTGTTTGTTTGTTTGTTTTGAGATGGAGCCTTAGTCTGTCACCCAGGCTGGAGTGTAGTGGCCCGATCTTGGCTTTCTGCAACCTCTGCCTCCCGGGTTCAAGTGATTCTCCTGCCTCAGCCTACTGAGTAGATGGGGTTACAGGTGCCCACCACCATGCCCGGCTAATTTTTCTATTTTTTTTATTTAGTAGAGACAGGGTTTCACTATGTTGGCCAGGCTGGTCTCGAACTCCTGACCCCAAGTAATCCACCTGCCTCGGCCTTGTGTCTTTGCTTTTAACAAAGTAGTTTAGAAAGTAAATAAAATAAAATAAAATATTTTAAAATAGAAAAAAACCTTATAGAATAAAGATATATAGAAAGAAAATATTGCTGGGTACGGTGGCTCATGCCTATAATCCCAGCACTTTGGGAGGCTGAGGCAAGCAGATCACAAGGTCAGGAGTTCAAGAACAACCTGGCCAACATAGTGAAACCCCATATCTACTAAAAATATAAAAATTAGCTAGGTGTGGTAGCGGGCACCTACAGTCCCAGCTACTTGAGAGGCTGAGGCAGGAGAATTGCTTGAACCCAGGAGTCAGAGGTTGCAGTGAGCCGAGATTACACCACTGCACTCCAGCCTGGGTGACACAGCAGGACTCTGTCTCAAAAAAAGAAAGAAAATATTAAATATTTTGTAGAGCTGTACAAAGTGTTTGTGTTTTAAGCTGTTACTACAAAAGAGTCAAAAGTGAAAAGTTTACAAAGTAAACAATTTATAATTATTATTATTATTTGAAAGAGATTTACTTTGTTGCCCAGGCTAGAGTGCAGTGGCATGAGTAGCTCACAGTAACCTCAAACTCCTTAACAATTGTTTCAGCACCGACTGAGTGGGTAAGTTAAATATTAAAAGCTGAAAGAGCCAGTGCCCTTATACAAAGGCTGGGATGTAACAAAAGCACACCGAGTTCTGCCTAGGCCCTCCTGGGCCTTGAAGCATGACAAAATAATGAAGGAATTTTTAACAGAACCCATTTAGGATTAAACAAGTTTTTATTGGGGGTTCTGAAGAAACTCCCCAGACCTCCACAAACAAGTTTACTGGGGGTCTGAAGGAACTCCCCAAATCTCTGTGATTTAGCAGGAGACAAGATAAGAGTAATCACTCCAGCACCTGGACCCATTTAGATTAAGTAAATTTACTGAGGCAAAGGAAGGTCTTCAGGACTCAGATCTTAGTTATATATTAAAAGAAGTTAATCACTTAGGTCTTTAGATAAATGCACACTTACAGTAGACATACAGCTTAGAAGGTAAACTCTGGAAAACTTCGTAATTTTGAGTTGGTCTGGCAGTGTTTTCTGGGCCTTCTCCCTGTAAGCAGTTACAGAGATAAAAACTCCCTCCTGTCCCAGTTCGTCTATGTCTTGTTATTAGGCCACGAGGAGAAGCCCGACCCTCAGTGTGGTCTGGGAACAAGCTACCACACCCAGCCCCATTTCTTATTGAAGAAAGAAAATTTTAAAAACAAATTTAGCAAAGCCTAAATAGACAGTATGTATAAAGTCTACAGTAATGTACAGTAATGTCCCAGGCCTTCACATTCACTCACCACTCGCTAACTCAGCCAGATCAACTTCCAGTCCTGCAAGCTCCATTCATGGTAAGTGCCCTATACAGGTGGACCATTATTTATTTTCTATACTATATTTTTAGTGTACATTTTCTGTATTTAGGATATGTTTAGATACACAAATACTGATAATTGTGTTCCAATTGTCGACAGTATTCAGCACAGTAACATGCTGTAAAGGCTATGCTATATAGGCTAGGTGTGTGGCAGGCTATACCATCTAGGTTTATGTAAGTACACTCCATAATGTTCACACAAGGACAAAATCACATACCAATGCATTTTCAGAACATATACTCATTGTTAAGCGATGCATGACTGTATTCACATTATAGCATATAGCATATTCTGCCATGTATAGTAGCCATTGTATGAATGTTTATTTCTCTTAAGAGTCTGTAAGGTACAGGGTATATCCTTTTCTTTGTATATACCAAACAAAGTGATTTGAACAAGTTCAGCAAACGGGAACTGAGAAGCTTTTCTTCCCCAGCTTCCCCAGTTTATTATTCCCCAGTTTATTGTTAAGATAAACTTCTTAGCAATCAGACACAGTCCATATTGGAATGATCTACTTTTGAGATACCAACCAAGCTCCTGACACTGAAAATTTTCAAGCAGAGCAAGAAGGGCATAGAAAGGATTTCTCTATTGATTGGAAGTTTGTACTAAAAGTCCATTAATTACCTTTCCAACTCTGAGTCTGTGGTTTTAGACTTGTAGCCTCAAGAAGCAGCACAGTATTATGACTGAAAGTATGGGGTCTGGAGCTAGACTGCCAAGATTTAACTCTGGACTCTGCCACTTATTGACTTTGTAGCCATGGGTAAACATTTCACCTCTCAGAGCCTCAATATCTTCATCTGTAAACTGGGGATAATAATTGTACCCACTGCATAACGTTGTTATGAAGATTAAATGAGTTAATATAGGTAAAATATTTAGAACAGCACCTAGCACAAAGTAAGAACTATGTCAAAGCTTTTCAAATAAATAAATATATTTATGATTGCTTCTTTTCTGCATTCTTAACTTTATCCACTTATATTTTGAAATCCAAAGCTGAACCTTTAAAAAACCTGGACCAAAGTATAGCCCAAAGGAAAGCGGAATTCTCAACTACAATACCTATTGTCCCTGATAATGTGAACCCATATCATTCTTGCTATTTGAACAGCTTTGCAAGGACCTTCTTTTGCCTATCTGAAATGTCAGGGCCCTATTTCAGAACCCAAGGAGAAGGGGAGACATGCTAACCCCTTTCTTGTTTTCTTGTCAGTGTCGGTGTTGCTGCAGCAAGAAGATACTCCCTTATCTTTTGAGCTAAAATGTACTTTCTGGTTTGGCAGATGGTCAAGAAAACTAGATTCCAGTCTTAGCTTCAGGGAGTCATCTGGAGCAAATCCTTTATTTGTCCTGTATCTATATGTCCATCGGAAAGAGCTCCCTTCAGCCTGGTTGGCTTTCGTAACTGACAGCATTAATGTGAGGGTCAGGGAAATGACGACAATGCTGGTGATTGTATAAGAAGAAAAGGGCTGGGTGTGGTGGCTCACGCCTGTAATCCCAGCACTTTGGGAGGCCGAGGTGGGTACATCATCTGAGGTTGGGAGTTCGAGACCAACCTGGCCAACATGGCGAAACTCCGTCTCCACTAAAAATACAAAAATTAGCCGGGCGTAAGCCTGTGGCAGGAGAATTGCTTGAAGCCAAGGGGCAGAGGTTTCATATTGCACTTTAGCCTGGGCAACAGAGCAAGACTAGAAGAAGAAGAGGAGGAGGAGGAGGCTGGGCATAGTGGCTCACGCCTATAATCCCAGCACTTTGGGAGGCTGAGGCGGGCAGATCCCCTGAGGTCAGGTGTTCAAGACCACTCTGGCCAACATGGTGAAACCCTGTGTCTACTATAAATACAAAAATCAGCCAGGTGTAGTGGCACGTGCCTGTAATCCCAGCTACTTGGGAGTCTGAGGCAAGAGAATCACTTGAATATGGGGGACGAAGGCTGCAGTGAGCCAAGATCACACTACAGTAGTCCAGCCTAGGCAACAAAGTGAGTGAGACTGTCTCAAAAAAAGAGAGAGACAGAAGGAGAAGGAGAAAGGAGAAAAGAAGAAAAGAAGAAGGAGGAGGAGGAGGAGGAGAAGAAAAGGAGAAGGAGAACAGCTCCGTCAAATCAGGCATATCCAGGTTTCAATCCTGGTTCTGCCTGACATTGTGTCTTCCTGGGGAAGTCAGATCACATAAAGCTCAGTCTTATCTGTAAAAGGCAATAAGAATCTCACAAGATTTTTGAAAGGATTAAATATGGTGAGATAAGTAATGTAAATGTCTACCACATAGTCCTGCACTTGATGTTACCACATTTACCTGTATTCAATATACTTTCCCCCAAATGTATATGAACATTACTCAGTGTCTATAGCATACTGTTATTATGACAGGAAGTCAAGAGAAGGAGATGTGAAATAACAGGTTGGCTTAACTGCAAACAGAAATTTGTATTATCTCGCTGCTGCTCTAGAATTCAATATTCAAATGAATGAACTAAATTTTGCCGCTGAAAAACACTTTTAAATCATTTTTAAAACAACTATGATGAAGAGTTGAGACCCCCCCCACAACACACACACACACACGCGCACGCACACACACACACACAAATTCACTGCATAATGGAGATGGTTTTACTGTCCTGTGTATCTTAAACATTGACAAATGTGGGTAGTCTCCCTTTATTGGTCCTTCCCTCATCCCTGCCTGTCCCCTTAACATTTTAAGTAATGACAGGCATTGGGCCTGCTTCTAAAATGCAGAAATGAAAGCAAAAGAAGTGCCTAGCCTAAAGTCATAGACCTCGTGTCTAACGGAGTTGGGCATAATTGGGAGAAGATGAAAGAACTAAAATAACTAGAGATGCCTGGTTTGAATCAGAGAAGGTTCAGGGGCTAACATAACCATATTTTGGCAACCATCATCCCCCATTCACTACTTCTGCAGAAGCTCTTCTTCCAGGCCTCTCTACAAAAAAGGCCAACTGCTTCTTCTAGATTTTTATTTTTTATTTTTTTTATTATTTATTTTTATTTTATTTTGTGATGGAGTCTCGCTCTGTTGCCCAGGCTGGAGTGCAGTGGTGTGATCTCAGCTCACTGCAACCTCCGCCTCCCAGGTTCAAGCCATTCTCCTGCCTCAGCCTTCAGAGTAGCTGGGATCACAGATGTGTGCAACTACAACTGGTTAATTTTTGTGTTTTCAGTAGAGAAAGGGTATCACCATGTTGGCCAGGTGGTCTTGAACCCCTGACCACAAACGATCCACCCGCCTTGGCCTCCCAAAGTGCTGGGATTACAGGCATGAGCCAGGATGCCCGGCCTTCTTCTAGATTTTAAGGGAGGAGAGAGATGGGGGATCAATAGCCAGACAGACCCTAGCTTCTCTAGCAACAAGCACAGAATCACTCTCTAGCTAGGCCTTAATTCCATCAGACACAGGCCCTGGACCAGGAAACGTCATATAATTCTAAAACTCCAACCTATTATCCCAACAAGGAGATGAAAGGCCCATGACAAAAACTCAGCATAATCCCAAGTAATTTGCCTCTAAGGATAGAATGTGTTTGTGCCAGCCTGAACATCAGAATTATCTGGGGATCTTGTGCCCCATCCCAGAAACTCTATTTTAAAACAAACAACCTGGGTAAGCAGCCAGGGTTAAAAACAAAAGCTCTTAACCCAGAAGTTCTCAGACAGTAGCATGAATAAGAATCACCTGGAAGGCTTGTTAAACTGTGAATTGCTGGGCCCCACCCAGAAGTTGTAGATTCACTTGTCTGGAAAGCAGCCCAAGAATTTGAATTTTCATCAATTTCCAGGTAATGTTGACATTACTGGTTCCAGAGACCACACTCTGCAAACAAATGGCATAATCTATCAGAGTTTGGCCTTGATTTGTTTTCTTTCCTTTCCCTTTTCTTTTTCTTTCCTTTTCCTTTTCGACAGTCTCGCTCTGTCGCCTGGCCTGGAGTGCCATGGTGTGATCATTGTTCACTGCAACCTCTGCTTCCCAGGTTCAAGCAATTCTCATGCCTCAGCTAGCAGCTGGGATTACAGGCATGCGCCACCATGCCCAGCTAATATTTGTATTAGGTTGGTGCAAAAGTAATTGTGGCTTTTGCCACTAAAAATAATATTTTTAGGCTGGGCGCGGTGGCTCACACCTGTAATCCCAGCACTTTGGGAGGCCGAGGCAGGTGGATCATGAGGTCAAGATATCGAGACCATCCTGGCCAACATGGTGAAACCCCGTCTCTACTAAAAATACAAAAATTAGCTGGGCATTTGGCACGCGACTGTAGTCCCAGCTACTCAGGAGGCTGAGGCGGAAGAATTGCTTGAACCCGGGAGTCGGAGGTTGCAGTGAGCCGAGACTGCGCCACTGTGACCCAGCCTGGCGACAGAGCAAGATTAAGTCTCAAAAATAATAATAATAATAATAATAATATTTTTAGGCCGGGCACGGTAGCTCACTCGTATAATCTCAGCACTTTGGAAGGCCAAAGTGGGCTGATCGCCAGAGTTCAAGATCAGCTTGACCAACATGGAGAAACTCTGACTCTACTAAAAATACAAAAATTAGCCAGGCGTGGTGGCACATGCCTGTAATGCCAGCTACTCGGGAAGCTGAGGCAGGAGAATTGCTTAAACTCAGGAGGCGGAGGTTGTGGTCCGCCGAGATCATGCCATTGCACTCCAGCGTGGACAAGAGCAAAACTCTGTCTCAAAAAAAAAAAAGTAATATTTTTAGTATAGATAGATTTTCACTGTGTTGGTCAGGCTGGTCTCGAACTCCTGGCCTCAAGTGATCTGCCTGCCTTGGCCTCCCAGAGTGTTGGGACTGCACACGTGAGCCACCATGCCTGGCCCAACCTTGATTTCTAACAATTCCCATGGCCTCCTCCTCAGTTTGCCCCTGCATCAAATCATTGCTGAAGATGTTGGCACTCACGCCAACCTTCAGTTATCAGATCACTCCCTACCTTGTGTATCACTACAGAAAATAATCAGCTCACAACCCTCCCAAGGTCACCAGAGCTTAAGCAGAGGGACACACACACACACACACACACACACACACACACACACGCCTCAAGCTTAATTTTCCCCTCAACACTGAAACCTTCACAACTGGCTTCTGAAGAGCAGGGCTAGCCCATCAGGAAATAGCTGTCTGACCTCACTGTTTCACTGGAGTCTACATAATACAGAGTGCACAGATTTGTCAGCAGCCAAATCAAACACTTTTCCAGCAGGAGATAAACTTAACTCAGAGATCAGAACCCTAATCTCGTCATACTTACAAGGGTTATCATACCTAAGGAGAACTTCTGAGTTTCCTTCCAAGGCTGATGACCCCATTGCTTTTAACAGCATCCTTCAAAGGCATTGCTGAACTTGTAGACGGGGCAGAGACTAAGGGTCTGTGGAAAGTTCAAAATGTGGAATGGAGTCATAGTGAGGGTTTAAAAAACATGACTCACATGGAACTCATGACTCACTCTCATGAGGGATGTGACACTCCTTCAAATAACACCCTATTCCATCTGTGAAAAGGCACTCTAAGAGTCACAGTCAAAGGCTTGCTATAGGCCAGGCACAGTGCTCACACCTGTAATTCCAGCACTTTGGGAGGCAGAGGTGAGTACATCACCTGAGGTCAGGAGTTTGAGACCAGCCTGGCCAACATGGCAAAACCCCATTTCTACTAAAAATACAAAAAATTAGCCAGGCATGGTGGTGGACACCTGTGATTCCAGTTATTTGGGAGGCTGAGGCAGGAGAATTGCTTAAACCCAGGAAGCAGAGGTTGCAGTGAGCCAAGATTGTGCCATTGCACTCCAGCCTGGGCAACAGAGCAAGACTCTGTCTCAAAAAAAAAAAAAGCTTGCTATAAATTAAACTGTAAATAGCTTATTTAAAATAATATATTCTAGGTTTTCTCTGTGGAAGTGGAAGGAATGGAAGCCTCTATTTTCACCCTTTGCAGTTTTTTGACAGTGTTACTATTTGAACTGTCAAACTGTGGGAATGGAGGAAATGAGAGAGGAGGTGACCCAGGGTCCATGCTCTAGTCTAAGGGGTCTAATGTAACTTGATGCCCAGAAAAAGTACTTCAGAGTAGCTTAACATTGACAATTTTCAGTCTTGTTATATGATTCTCCATGAAGTTTTACAGAAGAAAAAAGGAGGCCCAGAAAAGTAGTGAGACTGGAGGACAGTAGAGTTCCCTGACCCCCTTGAGTGACTTGCAAGGATGTTGAGGGGGTACTCATTTTGCTCAAACTGAGCTCAAACCCCTTGAGAGAGGGGGAGCACAGAGCTGAGGGGGTACAGGAGCAAGGTTGAGTGCCTTTAGATGCTGGCAGGAATGAACCCTGTACCAGCTTCCAGTAGTGTCTAGCAGTTGCTTGTGACCTCTGGAGTTCCAGAGCATGTGTGTTACAAATAATGATCTTTTAGCAGTTGCCATCTGTGGACAAATAGCTTCCCTGAAGCCTGGCCTTCTTCCTGCACCATCCCACTTTCAGCTCCCCTTCTGCTGAGGGCCACTTACACCGCTTAATAAAGTCTCCACATTCACCATTCTTTAAGTCCATGGGATCTGATTCTTCCTGAACACTGGACAAGAACCTAGGTACCAAGAAGGTATGTATGATTGAAATTCATATCCAAGGCTTCTGACCTCAAATCAGGTGCCCTTACCACCTCAGCAGAGGTGGTACAAACACAGACCTTGATACCTGTTCCCCAAAGGCTACTGCATAGACTGTGGATAATATGAGCACAGAGTTCCGTCTAGAATTCTACCTGCTTCTTCTAACTGCCTGCTACTGGCACATCTGAGGTGTGGTGAAACCCAATCAAGAACCACTGCAGTGGCCAAAATGAAAATTAACCCTATAGACCAGGCACAGTGCTTACACCTGTAATCCCAGCACTTTAGAAGGCAGAGGTGGGTGGATCACCTGAAGTCAGGGGTTCGAGACCAGTCTGGCCAACATGGCAAAACCCCATTTCTCTTTTAGAATTTGCCATCTGTGGACAAATGTATATGCTGTCTTAGAGAGTTTATTACACTCAGCAGGGAAGTACATTTTTAAAGCATTGTAATAACTTGCATAGCAGATTTTGCACAATTATTATGGCAACACCCATCTTGAGATGTATGTGGGGATCTCAAACTCTTAAGAAATGCTTAAGCCACTCAGTATGGGTGGAAAGGTATAAGCATCAGGGATTAGAGGCTTATTGGGCAATATTAAAATAAATGCTTATCTACCTCTATGTAATGCCACTGTCTATGGTGGAATTTCTGAAGTGAGTTACTTTGAAGAAAAAATTATTTTTTCTTGATCTCTCAGTCTCTAACAATGCTATTTCTTGGTACCATTCTGAGAAACCAAGAACTTCTTCTCATAATGTCCTGTATGTTGCTGGGAGGCAATCAAGGGTCAAGGAAAACAACATACCTGTGAGAAGATCTTGGTACATGTGATGGTGAGTACTGAGTGTCAATTTGATTGGATTGAAGGAGGCAAAGTATCGATCATGGGTGTGTCTGTGAGGATGTTGCCAAAGGAGATTAACACTTGAGTCAGTGGGCTGGGGAAGGCAGAGCCACCCTTAATCTGGTGGGCACAATCTAATCAGTGGCCATCGAATATAAAGCAGGCAGAAAAACGTGAAAAGGTGAGACTGGCCTAGCCTCCCAGCCTACATCTTTCTCCCATGCTGGATGCTTCCTGTCCTCAAATATCGGACTCCAAGTTCTTCAGTTTTGAGACTCGGACTGGCTATCCTTGCTCCTCAAGCTTGCAGACAGCCTATTGTGGGACCTTGTGATCGTGTAAGTTAATAAACTCCCATGTATGTGTGTGTGTGTGTGTTAGAGACAGAATTCTTGTTCCTAGGTACCACAAGGAAAAATTAGCATTCAGACAAAAAGTTTTCTCAGCAAGGCAATTTTACTTTCTACTGAAAGTAAAGATGGTTCATTAGCCATCTTGCCACAAGAGTACACTGAACAAAGGAAGGGCAGGCATATTTATTCCTTACACATTATTTATTCCTTACTGCTGTGTGTGATCTCTGTTGGTTGGAGCCAGAACTCATAATTGAACCCGATTGGCTAACAACTTAAAACTTTTCTAAATAGGTAAAGGCAATGGAGAACAAAAGAAAAGAGGACGTCCAAATAAGGAAGGGAGAGGAAGTTGCTTGCAAAAAAACTTAGAAAAGTAATAACATACATCTCTTGGTTAAAGTATGAGGACAGAATGTACTACATGCCCGTGAGCCTGTCTAGCACAAATATCTTGGTTAAAGTACAAGAACATAGAATGTACTTATTCCCTTATATCTAATAACTACATAGGGTAGGGCTTAACAAAGAGTTACTAGCAAAAAGCAAAAAGGCTTTGAAGAAAGTTAGTCTTTAAAAGAAACTATTATGTCTAACATTTATTATTGTTATTCTTTAACAAGAACGGAAACTTTGAAGAGGAACTTTTTACTCTCATGTATATATATATACGGGAGTTTTATTCTGTGTTTCTAGGGAACCCTGAGTAATACAGTACAATTAGTACATGTTCCTGTTGTTCCTCCTTCTGTGGTCAGATTTTTTTCTAAAATAAGGACCTTCTCTCAGGAATCTTCAAAATTTCATGATGGTTGCTGTCACATATCAATCAGCAATCAAGATGATTGCTTTACATATTTTTACAGATACCTCTTAGGACATGTAGCCAAAAGCAAAAAGCATTCTCTTCCTTTTCAGATTTCATCATTTTCTCCAGACTCTGGGGAGCTTCTTCACAAGTGTCAAAATCCTGCTTGGCATGTGTTACAAAAGCAAACAGGTTTCTAATGAGATTTTACCCCCTGCCCATCACGAATTCCTCCAGATTTCTTGCTCCCTGGAAGCTTTTAGGGTTGCTCAGCTGGTTCTGGCCCTGTTTTGGGAGCAGTTCCAGCAAATGTGCCTAGAATTGCACAGTTGACTGGTAGAGAGAGGCCTGTCTTCCTCTCTTTCCTTCTTGAAACCAGTGTGCTGCTTCTACATCTAGGTTCCAGCTATGTTCAAGTCTTGTGACCAGGCTTTCTCACCAGACTTCCTTCCCCTCTGATCCTTTAATTTTACCACAAACTTGGCTGCCTATCTGAAGAGATTTTCCATTTTGTCCTGCATTTACTTTGGTTTAAGGTCCAGAATTGGTTTTTTTCCCTAAAATGATGCCCAAGAGAAGCTTGCGAGGAGACTGAATCCTTAAACTGCCATGCAATCAACAACTGATTTGAGACAACCACTAGATAGAGGGAAGAAGAAACACATAAAAACCCAGTTACGGGGCCAGCCCTTGGCAGAACTGAGAAATTTCTAGCCAGGTTTTGCTAGTTTGACTGTCACATACCTCTAGTGTATCAGGGGCCAAAATTGCCTTCTACCAGGTATGTCACACTCCAGAAACTTGGGGACTCACCTTCCTTTGATAGCTCATTGACCCTCGAATTTTATTTTTTAAGTGGACTCTCACTCGGTCTCCCAGGCTGGAGTGCCATGGCACGATCTGGGCTCACTGCAGCCTCCACCTCTGGGGTTAGCAGTTCTTCTGCCTCAGCCTCCCGAGTAGCTTGCATTACAGGCACCTGCCACCACACCCAGCTAATTTTTGTGGGGTTTTTATTTTGTTTCTCTGTTTGCTTGTTTGTTTGTTTATTTTTTAGTAGAGACAGGGTTTCACCATGTTGACCAGGCTGGTGTTGAACTCCTGACCTCAGGTGACCCACCCGCTTTGGCCTCCCAAAGTTTTGGGATTACAGGCATAAGCCACCGTGCCTGGCCCACTTTTAAGCTCTGGAACCACAAGGTTTTAGTAAAGGTGTAGTTCAAAGAAAGAGGTAATGGTGGAATCATATGTTGTGCAATAACTTCATAATGGGGAGGAGGTGAGCTACCCCCAGACAAGGTCTTTTGTTTGTGGATAAGGAGATATTCTCTACCAGGATCCATGAGGTTTGGTGCAATGTTTTCATTAGGGGTGGGAGGGTGACTCTCTTTTTAGGTTTTTAACACTCTCATACTGTGTATCCTCTCTTTTTCTAATAAGTATAATAGCTAATAGTGAAAATTATAGCAGATATATCATGTGCCGGACATTGTAACAAGTGCTTTATATGTATTTACCCAGGTAACAAACAACTCTATGTGGTAAATATTATCATTGTCTCAGTTTTTAGATGAAGAATCTGAGGCATGGAATGAGTAAGTGGCACAAGGTCACCCAGCCAGTGAGGAGCAGAGCTATTATGGCATGCGCCATTCATCCAAGCTCTCATGTGGCTTCTGTTGATCCACTGTACTGTCTGCTGGTGGATCTTCTCTTTGGGATCCTATACCTCTCTTGCTCATGGCACAGCCAGCTTTTCTGAACACTCTGGATATGCTTTGAGGCCTATGGCTTTAAAACAAAAATACTTGTTTTGGCTGAGACAATTTAGAAAACCACAAAAATAATTTTTAAACTTACAGTCACACTAAGTGATACCACTCCTAAAACTGTCTTTTCATTAATTTTTCTGGGAATACTATTCCCTATCAGACTTTCCTTCATAAAAAGGTCTTTAGAAGCTTACCAGTAAGTTATCCTTCCCTTCTTTGCCACTCAGAGATGTCTTCTTTATGAATTTCCTTCCAGAAACCATTTGTGCTTAGTTCTCCCAATTAAGTTACCAAGAAAGGTAAAGTGAAAGCCATACTTTAGCTCATTTTGTAAGTAATTCATGAAACAAATTCACAGTGCTAGTGAGTGTTATTTTTGTAGGTGAATATACCAGAATGCTGAACTGGACACTCTCAGAATTACACATTTTTCCAACCAAGCACAGTCTATAAACAAATGAAGTGTGATGCCACAAAAAATAAACATTTATTTGTATGCACTGTTTTATCTCCCTAAAATAATAAAAGGAATTCTATTTTTGTCAGATGCTTTCCTTAAATCAGTACACAACTCCCTCCTTCCTCTCCTGGGTCTGAGATGAGGCTATATAAGTTCCCAGTTTGCCCTACTGGAGAAATAACTGGAGGGAGGAAGAAGGGAAAATGGCAGATTTAGGATTGATTTGTTTACGGTACTGTGATAACTCCTCCTGGAAACAGAAATGGGTGTGGGAAATGGCTTTTTCTTTACTTCTCCCCTGTTGAATCCACTGACAATGAAGGCGTCACTGCATTGTCTTTCAAGAACAGGGTCAAGGTATGGGATTTCTTGTAGGTAGTACCTTTTTGTTGTATCTCATGAGAAAATAAAGGGAAGGCATAAAGAAATTAGATAATGTATATATTTTGAGGCCCCAAACAGCTTGCCCTCTAGATGGTAAATAATAATTCCAAGTACTCAGAGGTTTCATCACTGCCAGGCCTGCTTTACAAGAGCTCCTGAAAGAGGCACTACACATAGAAAGGAAGAACCAGTACCAGCCACTCCAAAAACATACCAAATGGTAAAGAGCATCAACACAATGAAGAATCTGCATCAACTAATGGATAAAACAGCCAGCTAGCATCAAAATGGCAGTATCAAATTCACACATAACAATATTAACCTGAAATGTAAATGGTCTTAATGCCCCAATCAAAAGACACACACTGGCAAATTGGATAAAAAGCCAAAATCCATCGGTGTGCTATATCCAGGAAACACATCTCACATGCAAGGATACACAAAGGCTCAAAATAAAGGGATGGAGGAAGATTTACCAAGCAAATGGAGAGCAAAAGAAAGCAGGAGTTGCAATTCTTGTCTCTGATAAAATAGACTTTAAAGCAACAAAGATCAAGAGAGACAAAGAAGGACATTACATAATTGTAAAAGGATCAATGCAACAAGAAGAGCTAACGATCCTAAATATATACGCACCCAATACAGGAGCACCCAGATACATAAGGCAAGTTCTTAATGACTTACAAAGAGACTTAGACTCCCACACAATAATAGTGGAAGAATTTAACACCCCATTGTCAATATTAGACAGATCAACCAGACAGAAAATTAACAAGGATATCCAGGACTTGAACTAAAGACCTGGAACAAGCAAACCTAATAGACATTTACAGAACTCTCCACCCCAAATCCACAGATTATACACTCTTCTCAGCACCACTTCATACCTACTCTAAAATTGACCACATAATTCGAAGTAAATCACTCCTCAGCAAATGCAAAAGAATGGAAATCATAACAAAGTCTCTCAGACCACAGCGCAATCAAGTTAGAACTCAGAATTCAGAAACTAACTCAGAACCACACAGCTTCATGGAAACTGAACAACTGGCTCTTGAATGCTGATTGGATACATGATGAAATGAAGGCAGAAAAAAAGATGTTCTTCGAAACCAACGAGAATGAAAACACAACATACCAGAATCTCTGGGACACATTTAAAGCAGTATCTAGAAGAAAATATATAGCAATAAGTGCCCACATGAGAAGCAAGGAGAGATCTAAAATTGACAGCCTATCATCAAAATTGAAAGAGCTAGAGGAGCAAGATCAAAAAAACTCAAAACCTAGCAGAAGACAAGAAATAACTAAGATCA